>JADNYV010000447.1:0-27926 GCA_015501055.1 Mucidula mucida
ATGGAGCGACTCTGGCGCAGAATGGAACTTGCGCCTTAAGGAGGGGGTGATGTTATGAATCGCCATATTTTCACATTTTCACATCTTATCATATCTTATCGGGACCCTTGTCTTATCAACCAACGGACCGTTTCATCATCTGTTTCGTCACCGATCATACCCCTTTTCATTACCGAAGCCGTACTCATGTCGGACACACGCCCAACACATGGATGACATCATACATGCCGATACCTCATGGACTCCCTATTGTATACACACCGCCGACACTCGTAGCACACATGGTCGTTTCAGTATTATTACTTACATGCAGTCACCACTCGTATTTAATGGTTTCACGGACTAGTAGCATACAACACTGGGTCAAGGGCGTGGAGCATCCCTAGTGGAAACACGTATGGACAAGGAGCTTCAAACACAGACTTACTAGTATATAATAGAGTCGGACGCGAGTATAGAATAAAAAAAGTACTCACGAATAAACTCATACTCATCATGCAAGCCAAGAGTATACTCGCACGTGAGTAGAGTAGAGTCTAGAGTCTATGGTGAGTCTAGAGTTTCAGTTTGGGGCCACGAATACTCGATAGACTCATACTCATAAATATTCGTGAATACTCATGAGTATTCTTATATTCGTGAGTATTCGTGAGTATTCAGCTCCTAATATATATTTTTTGAACAAAATGAACCCCGTGAGCATTGAACCCACGGAGCTCAGCCATTTCTGTGCATCAGCACAACAACGAGTATAACCACTGCGCCAAAAGGGCATATTCATTATACAATTTCAGTCCAGATCACACATAATTAGGTAAAATGCCATTAGCAAAAAAAAGGACAAAGGCCATGAAGGCCATACAAAATGTTGTGCTACAAACAAACCTGATGCGAGTACTGTTGCGAAGCGACGCATACGACGCATCAGGTGAAGAGTATGATACATCTAATATACAAAAAAACTACAAAATCGTCCACAAAAACGAATACTCTACAGTCCGTGAGGAAGAAGGTTTCAAGGTATGTTCTTTATTGTGTTCGGTTTTTATTGTCTCATGACATTTGCAGCGTCTCCAACGTGCGACAGTGCTTCTCTCGTCGAGCAAGTACTCCACGCTGCACGAAGTCATTCCCGTGTTCGACCTGCTCACCAAGGGTCTCGAGAAGCAGCTGCTTCGAACGGACATCCCCGTCGTGGTCCGCAAGGCTGTCCAGCGCGGCCTCATCGTTCTGGACAAGTATTACTCCAAAACGGATGATTCCGTGATGTGGAAGACTGCGATGCGTGAGTTTTCTCTCTTTTGGTTCAACCGCTTGTTAATTTTTGGTTTAGTGCTACACCCGAAGCATCGCGGGCACTACTTCACGAATCAGAAGTGGGAGCAGGCGTGGATCGATACCGCTGTCAGCGCCGCTCGCAAAGTCTGGCAAGAGGATTACAAGCCACTCATCAAGGCAGTCCCACCTCCGCCCGAGGTTGATTCGGACGACGACGCCTACGATATCTATGCTGCAGTTCATTCCTTCCCAGCCGTGTCTCAGACAGATCCATTCGATGCTTTTATTTCAGCGGACGCCACGGATGACGATGGAATCGATTACTGGGTTTCGAAGTCCGCACCGCACAATGCGGAGTTTATCACCCCACAACAAGCCCTTGCCCGGATGGCTCTCGACTTCTTGAGCTGTCCCGCCACTAGTACTGATGTCGAACGACTCTTCTCGCACAGTGGTCTTGTCGTCTCCAAACGACGACACAATCTCGCTGCGGACTCAATTCGAGAGACCACGATACTTGGACAGTGGCTTGCCATTGAGGATCTTGTCCCCGAGCAGAAGATTGCGAAGTTCTTGCACAATCGGAAGTTACGGAAGAAGGATTTGAATGAGGACCTCTCGACCGACTGGACGGATTCGGATGCAGACGCAGACGGAGGTGACGATTCCTCGGAGGATGCTGCACCGATGGATGTTTCCGATTCAGAGGTGGAGGTTGTCGAGGAGGTTGTCGAGGAGGATGAGGTTGTCGAGGAGGACGAGGTGGTTGACGAGGATGAGGTGGTTGACGAGGATGGGGATGATGTTGAGGAGAACTTGTGGACCAAGAGGAAGGGGAAGGGCAAGGCTGTTGCACAGTCGGAGGAGATGGACTTTTCTGATTTCCGCGATGGTATGGATCCTGTCTCAGAGTTTGACACGGGTCATGATGGTGATGTTGAGATTGACGATGATGACGATGATCTCTATGAAACGATTGAGCAGGTAGTTTTGGTTCGACGGCGCAAGCCTGCTTCTTCACCTCAGGATACTACTGATATGGATGCTACTGATATGGATATAACTTGATACACTTACGACCTACTTACTTTAATCTTCACTGTCTTTATGTTTGAATTTGCTTGCTGATACGTGAGTATACTCGAGTATACTCGGATCGTACTCGAGTACTCGAATACTCGAGACTCATGAAGTACTCTCGAGTAGAGTAGATATTCGAGTAGAGTCTCGAGTGAAGACTCGAGTCTTGAGTATTGGGTTTGAGGTAAGAGTTACTCATACGATGAGTCCGAATATACTCGAGTATGGACTCGTGTCCATCTCTAGTATATAAGCAGTAGTGTAGTATCATTGTACTTTAGTTCCGATCTCGTTTATACACCTGGCCTAGCCTAGTCTTACGAACGCGAACATTTTCTCTTTCAGTTCTTGCTGTGGTACCTGGTTGAGTCTCGTGGCTTAGTCAGTCGCTAACACCAGTAGCCTTTCGGTCTCGCGCGCTGAACGAAGTAGAGCGCAACTATGAGATCTATGACAAAGAGATGATGGCTATCATGGACTCAATTGATGACTGGAGGCAGTATCTTCTAGGAGCAAAGGAAACGGTGGAGGTGTTTACTGATCATCAAAACCTCCAGTACTTCCGGAAGCCACAGAAGTTGAATCGGAGGCAGGCGAGATGGGTTACGGAGTTGGCGGAGTATGACATACAGATGATTCACAAGCCGGGCAAGACAATGGGGAAAGCTGATGCCTTGTCAAGGATGACAGGCCTTGAGAAGGGGGAAAAAGATAACAAAAACATCATTTTACTAAAACCGGAGTTTTTTATATCACAAATTCAATTTTCTTTACATACAGTAGCTACACCGGAGGACGAATTACTTAACAAAATCAAACAAAGAAAAGGAAACAAGGAGAGATACGTACAAAAAGCATTAGAAACCAAAGAAAAAGGATGGGAAGAGAAGGAAAATGGACTTATTATGTGGAAAGACCGTATTTACATATCGAAGGACAAGGAATTGCGGGGAAAAGTTATTGGAATGCATCATGATGCACAGCTTGCAGGGCATCCGGGACGGTACAAGACTCTCAAGTTGATCACACGCACCTATTGGTGGCCAGGAATTAGCCGAGACGTCCGCGAATACGTGGAAGGGTGTCAAAAGTGCCAAGTTACAAAGTCACATCGCACAAAACCGGCAGCACCCCTCCATCCTATAGACGTACCAAGCGAACCATGGGAGAAAGTTGGGACGGACATGATCGGCGAGTTGCCGGAGTCGGGAGGATACAATGCGATCAGCACATTTGTGGACCATTTCACAAAGCGGTTACGCATTATACCAACACACACCACCCTGACGTCAGAAGGCATGGCTCGTATTTACCGCGATCGAATCTTCCCCATACATGGATTGCCGCGACAGATGATACACGATCGAGGTCCGCAATACCACTCGCGTTTCATGAAGGAGTTATACCGGCTGTTGGGCATTGAAGGGAACTTCACAACGGCGTACCATCCACAGGCAAATGGGCAAACAGAACGGTTGAACCAAGAGATAGAACATTTCTTACGGTTATTCGTCAATTATCATCAGAACAACTGGCATGAATGGTTACCCTCTGCCGAATTCGTTTACAACGATCGGGTACACTCAGCAACCAAGGTTACTCCGTTCTTTGCAGACATGGGCAGACACCCCTACAAAGGCACCGCTCCAAAAACGGCATCGAGAAACGAGACTGCGCAGGAGTTTGCTGACGGCATGAGGAAAACATGGGACGAAGTAGGGTCGGCATTGAAGATGGCAAAAGAGGACATGAAACGGTTTTATGACAGGAAGCGGACAGACGCAGTAGAGTACAAGGAGGGCGACAAAGTATGGCTGGAAGGGACGAATCTCAGCACGGACCGACCAATGAAGAAGCTTGATGACAAACGCTTTGGGCCGTTCAAAGTGATCAAAAAAGTCGGGACAAGCTCTTACAAGCTCCAGATTCCTCACACGTGGAAAAGCATCCATCCCGTGTTCAATGAGACCCTGCTGACGCCTTACCACGAGCCGCAATTTCCGACGCAACCCCGAGACACGCGTCCACCACCTGTGCTGGAAGGAGCCGAACCGGAATGGGAGGTTGAGAAAGTGGTGAATTCCCGGAAGTACCGCGGAGGTTTTCAATACAAGGTTCACTGGAAGGGTTATGGCACACACGAGCAGACATGGGAACCAGCATGCAATCTCAAAAATGCCGACGAAGCCATCAGTAATTTCCACCAACAATATCTGAACAAGCCGAAGCCACCCGCGCTTGCTCGCATTGAAGTCCCCATGTCGCAATTTCCATCACATCTATTCCGACCCATGCCACCGCCGGATACCGAACCCCTTGACGTCATGTTACCCTCTGCAGCCCTCATGGAGCGACTCTGGTGCAGAATGGAACTTGCGCCTTAAGGAGGGGGTGATGTTATGAATCGCCATATTTTCACATTTTCAATCTTATCATATCTTATCGGGGGGCTTGTCTTATCAACCAATGGATTGTTTCATCATCTGTTTCGTCACCGATCATACTCCTTTTTATTACCAAAGCTGTACTCATGTCGGACACACACCCAACACATGGATGACATCATACATGCCGATACCTCATGGACTCCCTATTGTATACACACCGCCGACACTCGTAGCACACATGGTCGTTTCAGTATTATTACTTACATGCAGTTATCACTCGTATTTAATGGTTTCACGGACTAGTAGCATACAACACTGGGTCAAGGGCGTGGAGCATCCCTAGAGGAAACGTGTATGGACAAGGAGTCCCAAACACAGGCTTACTAGTATATAAGCAGTAGGGTAGTATCATTGTACTTTAGTTCTGATCTCGTTTATACACCTGGCCTAGCCTAGTCTTATGAACACGAACACTTTCTTCCTTAGTTTCTTGCTGTGGTACCTGGTTGAGTCTCGTGGCTTAGTCAGTCGCTAACACATGAACGAGGATGAACCGGCACAAACATCAATGCGCGACAAGGTAAAGGCGGCCACCATTAAAGAGAAGGCAAAGAAAGACAAGAAGAAGGACAGAAAGGATAAGGACGACACCCTGAACGCGCCCGCGCTATGGCTCTTAATCCGTCAAGTCAATGTTCGCTGCAACACCGACACATTGAAGACAGGATCTAGACTGGTCAACCTTCCTGGTGTGTATAACATAACTTTAGGAAATCAGTGCTCATAGCTTTGCTTAGGTGTTGCTGATGCTAACACTGCTTATAACGACATTACAAAAGACTATATGAAAAAGTGTCAGTGCATTTGGATTCTTGTGCCAATCACTAGAGCGGTCAACGACAAGACCACAAGAGGTAAGTGTTTCTTGATTCTATAATCTAACAAGCTCTGACCTATATTGCAGATCTCTTAGGAGATGCCTTTAAGATGCAGTTAATGAGTAAGTCGCCTTTCTCCATAATGATTGACTGGTGCTTACTCTTTGTGTAATGGGTACATTTTGTGAAGCATCTTCGAGATTTTAACTAATAATGACTCACGCACTACGCAGATGGAAAGTAGATTGATGTTTCAATTCCATCATAAGCCCTTTTTCATAATATTTATTAGCTACAACAATCACTCTATCACCTTTATTGGTATGTGTGAACCATGATCAAATTGTATTTGTAGCACTCATCGAATATATAGCAAGTAAATGCGATGATATATTGTGTATAGAAGTAATTAGTGCATTATAACTCAATAATGATGAGGGCTTAGAAAACATTAAAGAGCAAATTGAGAATAATGTGGACAAAACACAGGGCCTCAAGAAGGAGAAGACAATTGTAGAGTGAGCCCTCAAAGGTATGTGACTCCTTTGTTATATGCCTTTAACTTGAACTTAGATATTAGTCATTGACGAAGAACTCAAGGACGAGCGAGCTATCCAGAAGGAACTTGAAGCCCATTTTAAAGCTCTCAAAAATGGCGAAGAGTTTACACCCATGTTGACCGCCAAAAATAAGAAGGTCACAGATTTTAAAAGGAAGAATAGTTGTTGTGGCAAGAAAGGGAAGTCAAAGTGTTAATGGAGCGTTAATAATGAGGATAATTTGGAGGCTGAGGAGTCCGATGGTGGTTAGTCCAACAGCAAAGCAGAATTAGATGCCTTAAATTCTGATTCCAATGGTGATGATTCTGATTCCAATAGCTCAGACAACAAGCTCTCCAACTCAAAGAGTGGCTCAAACTTGGGGCCTGAGGAAATGGATAATAAAGAGCCGACCCCTGAGACACTCAAGTCAAAAATTACGGCAAGCAAGACAAAGGTCAAGGATTTACAAGGATGCCAGTCTGAGGCCCATAAACAGAAGAAGACTCTTGGGGATCAACTTGCAACCCTCAAGAAGCAGCACATAATTTTATAGAAACAGAAAAATGCTTTTTACTTCCTCAAATGTTCTGAGGTATGCTTCTCAGCTCTCTACCAAGTGTTGGACTAATATATGATTAGTTCTTGTGCAACATGCTTAAAGAGGATTTCTGCACCAGTTTAAGGACCTCAATGGTATATTCTGCTTTTGGGAATGAGTTTAAAATTGATAACTGATCTTTCCTCAAATGCTGCGGCGGAAGAGAACAATCCAGACAACTTTGACCCCACCGTTAGCCACTAAGATGTGTACTTTGCTATATCTGCACTTGGTTTAATGTAATAATGAACTTCAGACTACGACAAAATCAACCTTCCAGTCTTTACTTGTTCTAGCCGCAATTATATTTGCCTTACCGGTGAGGTTGTTGTCATACAAATCCATTTCCACAATTCATGTCTGGGTTAGGTTAAGTCAGCAGTGACAGAGATCCAACCTGCATCTCCAACAACCAGGACACCAGTATTCTCGCTCAAGCGCAGTGTCAAAGCCTTTTTCAAACATTTAAAAACTTTCTCTGCATCCGTGCAAGCCTACATTAAAGGTATTTGTGGTGTTACCCCAGCCGATTGCGAGGCTCTTTGTGAGAAATGGGAGACTGCCAAAGACAATGCTTCTAAAGACAAAGAGGACCCATACAGCATGCAGCTGGACAATGATTCTTTGCTGCCATTCTTGGGGGTAGGCAGTCTGACCTGCTCTACACCATGAAGGAGAAGTCTCCAAGGTTGACAAATCTGGACAGCCTATCGGCATCACACCACACCTCACAAAGGTTTAAATTCTGCCTTCTAACTGATATTGATCATTCAAACAATTCATCAACAGGAGTTCACCACTGTCATCAAGAAGAACATCAACAACTGAAGGCAATCTTTTGTGATGAATTGGAAGAAAAGTGTCAAGTCAGCGCCGCTAATGTCAGTCCACTTGGTGCAATCCTGAGCATTACTAAACATTGTACAGGCTGCTGCTTCTGCCGTTGCCACATCTGACAAAGTTGCCGCATCTATGCATTGGCAAACATATTGTGCTAGTAAGCATTCTCTTCTGTTGATAAAGTTTTGCACGCTAACCTTAGCCGTAGCGCTTTGTCATCATGATTCTTGGCGTCAAGATCTGAATGTTGAACTTTTAACCCCCTTCACAAAGAACATCGCTAGTTTGTGGGGTAAATTGTTTAAAACAGATCTGTTTCAGGCCTTCCAAGAAGCCACATTGGCTACTATTAAGAAACTCCTTGTTGACTTTGAGTCGTCAGCAACGTTTGTTTTATCAAACCTCTTTAAATCTTCTGTAATCTTGACTGGTGCCTTAGGACTTCTTCCACTAATACATTGAGGAACACAAGGACAATATCTTTGAAAATGGTGCAGATGTCATTATGGAGCAACTCAACACTGCTGCAGCTTTGGTTGGCAGTGGCCTTGCTGAGTCTCTTGGACAGCTTGCACAAAAGGTATGGCCTAGAGTTCTACCCTTGTGCATAAGAAGTCTTGAGGTTAACCTTGCTATCCTTTGGGAAGGTGGCAACAACAATGTGAAGCAAGCACAGGCCAGAGATGCCGTTGTCAAGGACATTGATTCAATCTCTTGACAGGTAGAACTGTGGCGTGCATCAGAGAAGGCAAAGTGGGAGCATAACAAAAGACAGAAACTGCAGGAAGCCCAGGGAGGATGAACATCAGTATGATCGTCTCGTCAAAGACTTTCTTGTGGAGGATACAGAGATGAATTGATGGGTGGTTGATGTTTGCTTTTGTTCTGCTTTGTTATCATTATTTCCAGTTTGGAATATCATAGTTAGCCTAGGGCTGTATACTGTACTAACGCGACCGTAAGTTCACGGCATGTTTGTTATGAATCGCCATATTTTCACACTTTCACATCTTATCATATCTTATCGGGGGCCTTGTCTTATCAACCAACGGACTGTTTCATTATCTGTTTCATCACCGATCATACCCCTTTTCATTACCGAAGCCGTACTCATGTCGGACATACGTCCAACACATGGATGACATCATACATGCCGATACCTCATGGACTCCCTATTGTATACACACCGCCGACACTCGTAGCACACATGGTTGTTTCAGTATTATTACTTACATGCAGTTACCACTCGTATTTAATGGTTTCACGGACTAGTAGCATACAACACTGGGTCAAGGGCGTGGAGCATCCCTAGAGGAAACGTGTATGGACAAGGAGTCCCAAACACAGACTTACTAGTATATAAGCAGTAGGGTAGTATCATTGTACTTTAGTTCCAATCTCGTTTATACATCTGGCCTAGCCTAGTCTTATGAACACAAACGCTTTCTTCCTTAGTTTCTTGCTGTGGTACCTGGTTGAGTCTCGTGGCTTAGTCAGTCGCTAACAGAAGATCAGAACTACTTTCTACCACCTACCACACATCCCTGATCGTCGATCAGCACTTCACTGTTTGATCATCGCACATTCCCCTATTCCCTTTCCCTGTTTACAGATCGACGGAATCCTAATTCCAGCACACGTCCGCATACGTGTGTATTGGTCCCAGTAGCACCGGCTAACAGTTAGAGATAACTGCCTCGGGTGCTGGAAGTAGCCGCTCTCATGAGAACGAACTTTTGGCAGTTGCACTTCAGTGGGCGCTGTTTACGGGTCAACCCCCGTTCCCAGGAAAACTTCGGCTTACCTCACACCAGAGGGACGTCGGCTGGGCAATTGCGAACTTGTGACGAACTCTTGGGCTCCGTAGATACGTAGTCAGTAGTCGGTAAAATAGCGTAGACAGTTACGATACCTACCTACTTTACTTACCTTACGATACACACCATCATTCCCCACCCTACCAAGTCCTGGATTCTATTTCAGATCTAGGCGACTCCTCCTTATTCATCCAAACCTCTATTCCCTCACCCGTTTCATCAAAATCCGCATCTCCCATATCCCCACTTTCACCCTTTCACTCTCCGATCCTATCACCCCGATTCATCATGTCCAACAAAGCACCTGAAACCGCTCCTCACACACCCGCTCATCACGCCAATGTTGAAACCAAAGGCCGATCCCTTGTCAACAAGCCTTATGACTATGACGGGGACAAGTCCAAGTACAAGAGCTGGTGGCGATCGATGTTCACATATATCCGTGACAAGAAGAACAACCTCACATCTGACTCCGAAAGGATCGATGTTGTTCTTTCCTATATCCGAGGAGATCATGTAGATGCATGGGTCCAGAACTACTCGGACCAGAACTTCAACGAGGAAGAAGAGGAATGGACCGTCTCTTGGACGGAGTTCAAGGAAGATTTGAAGGAACGATTTGTGGATTCTAACCTCGCGCGAGACGCGCAAGACCAGATCAAGCAGTTGCGCCAGGGGGCAAGACACCGCTCAAGATTTCTTCCAGAAGTTTGAGGTTCTGCTCACTCAGGCAGGATATTTGAAGGATGACGCATTTGTCGTGCGACTTCTCGAGACCAACGTCAACGAGAAGATCATTGATCAGATCTATGGCAGCCGAGACGGGTTGCCAGAGAAGTACAAGGATTGGAAGGCACAGATCATTCAGATCGATCAGCTGTGGAGAAGGCGGACGGCGAGCAAGAGGTCCGGCATGCAGTCCCGGCCCCTAGCTCCGCAGGCGGCTACATCGAGAGCCAATCCTACGAACCCACCCCCGACGCCGATCACACAACGAGATGCCACCGGTGTTACCTATGGAGGAACCGGCAGGCCGATGGACATCGACAACGCACATTGAAGAGGACTTTGCTTCAGCTGTGGCAAACATGGCCACGTCAGCAGGTTCTGTCCCAAGAAGGGTCGACCCCAGATGATTTGGGGGCTATGGACCGAAATGAATGATGAAGAGAAGAGGAAGCTGGCTGAAGAGTCGGGTTTTGCGAAGCTCCCGCAGTAGACGCAGTCCTGCCGGAGCAGTTATCAAGGGAAGGGTCGTCAGATGCAGAATCTATTTACAGTACGGGTACTGAAACATCTAAAATATCATCGACGACTTCACCAACAAAACCTGCGAAAGAAAGATTTGAGCCAAATACGCCCGAGTGGATCGCACAACGGCTAAGAGAGGATGACGTGTTGAGAGCAGTGGGAATCTTGAGAGCATGGATGCCGGAGCGGAGAGAGAGAGAAGCGACGGAGGAGAAGGTGATGGCGATCAGAGCGTTGACAAAGGAAGCTGCGGTGGAAGTTGTGATGGAGTTAAAAAAGTCGAGGAAGTACATCCAGGGAACAAAGGGGCAAGACATGAAACTCCGAGTAACCATAGAGAGCGTGCACACAGGCTCTGAATGGGAAACGAGTGCCCTTCTTGACAGTGGAGCAACGGGTTCTTGTGTCAATAAAGAATTTGTTGAGAAGAACGGACTCCCGATCAAGGAGTTACCGGTCAAGCTCCCTGTCTACAATGCGGATGGAACCCTAAACGAGGGAGGAGCAATCGAAGGCTTTGTGGAGGTCCGGATGAAGATTGGTGATCACGCCGAAAAGATCGAGTTGGCAGTCACCAATCTTGGCAAAACAAGTATCTTTTTGGGGCTAGATTGGTTACGATATCATAACCCCACAATCAACTGGACGGAATCCATGTTAACCTTTAATGGATGCCCAGACCGCTGCGGCTATCTACCCAAGTACGACTCGCCAGAAGACGAAGGAGAAGATGTAGAAGAGAAGTTGGAAGAGGGAGAGCGCTTGTTCTGGATGGACTGGGACAACTATCGCAAAAGTAGTGAAAAGCTGAGATCACAGCAGCCTTCGTCTGCTGCTGCACCTTACATCAAGGAATTTTCCAATGTATTTAGCAAGGCGGACTTTGACAAGTTACCGGAGCGAAGACTCTGGGATCACGCGATAGAACTTACGCCTGGTTCCAAACCGGTTGACTGCAAGGTTTATCCCCTTAGCCCATCCGAGCAAAAGGCGTTAGGTGAGTTCCTGGAAGAAAACATATGGACGGGACGTATACGGCCATCAATTTCACCTATGGCATCACCCTTCTTCTTTGTCAAGAAGAAGGATGGAAGCCTTCGGCCAGTACAGGATTATTGGAAGTTGAACGACATCACAATCAAGAACCGATACCCCTTGCCGTTGATTCAGGAGCTTATCAACAAGTTGAAGGGAGCAAAGGTTTTCACAAAGATGGATGTCCGATGGGGTTACAATAACATCCGGATCAAAGAAGGTGATGAGTGGAAAGCGGTGTTTAGAACAAACCGAGGCCTGTTTGAGCCCTCAGTCATGTTCTTCGGACTTACAAACTCGCCGGCAATGTTCCAATCGTTCATGAATCACATTCTGAAGGAGTTGATCGATGAAGGACATGTTATAGTTTACTTAGACGATATACTTATTTTTACGAACACATTGGAAGAACATAGGCATATTGTACGACGAGTACTAGAGATATTGCGAGTAAATAAGTTGTATTTAAAACCCGAGAAATGTAGTTTTGAGGCACATACTGTAGATTACTTGGGAGTTATTGTTGGAGGAGGAGAAGTGAAGATGGATCCGGCAAAAGTGGCCGTAGTGAAGGAATGGAAGGAGCCGACAAAGAAGAAGGAAGTACAGTCATTCCTGGGCTTCTGCAACTTCTACCGACGTTTCATCCGGGGATTTGCGGGAGTAGCGAAGCCATTGACATCGCTAACCGGGAAGGGCGAGTGGATTTGGGGCATGGAGCAGCACAAGGCGTTTGAGGAGTTGAAGCGGAGGATGACGGAAGAACCCGTTCTGATCGTACCACGCGACGACGGCAAGTTTCGAGTTGAGGCAGACTCCTCGAACTATGCGAACGGGGCGGTTCTTTCCCAGTTGGTTGACGGAAAATGGAGACCAGTAGCCTTTCGGTCTCGCGCGCTGAACGAAGTAGAGCGCAACTATGAGATCTATGACAAAGAGATGATGGCTATCATGGACTCAATTGATGACTGGAGGCAGTATCTTCTAGGAGCAAAGGAAACTGTGGAGGTGTTTACTGATCATCAAAACCTCCAGTACTTCCGGAAGCCACAGAAGTTGAATCGGAGGCAGGCGAGATGGGTTACGGAGTTGGCGGAGTATGACATACAGATGATTCACAAGCCGGGCAAGACAATGGGGAAAGCTGATGCCTTGTCAAGGATGACAGGCCTTGAGAAGGGGGAAAAAGATAACGAAAACATCATTTTACTAAAACCGGAGTTTCTTATATCACAAATTCAATTTTCTTTACATACAGTAGCTACACCGGAGGACGAATTACTTAACAAAATCAAACAAAGAAAAGGAAACAAGGACAGATACGTACAAAAAGCATTAGAAACCAAAGAAAAAGGATGGGAAGAGAAGGAAAATGGACTTATTATGTGGAAAGACCGTATTTACATACCGAAGGACAAGGAATTGCGGGGAAAAGTTATTGGAATGCATCATGATGCACAGCTTGCAGGGCATCCGGGACGGTACAAGACTCTCAAGTTGATCACACGCACCTATTGGTGGCCAGGAATTAGCCGAGACGTCCGCGAATACGTGGAAGGGTGTCAAAAGTGCCAAGTTACAAAGTCACATCGCACAAAACCGGCTGCACCCTCCATCCTATGATGTACCAAGCGAACCATGGGAGAAAGTGGGACGGACATGATGGGAGTGCCGGAATCGGGAGGATACAATGCATCAGCACATTTGTGGACCATTTCACAAAGCGGTTACGCATTATACCAACACACACCACTCTGACGTCAGAAGGCATGGCCGATCTACCGTGATCGCATTTTCCCCATACATGGATGCCACGACAGATGATACATGATCGAGGTCCGCAATACCACTCGCGTTTCATGAAGGAGTTGTACCGGCTGTTGGGCATTGAAGGGAACTTCACAACGGCGTACCATCCACAGGCAAATGGGCAAACAGAACGGTTGAACCAAGAGATAGAACATTTCTTACGGTTATTCGTCAATTATCATCAGAACGACTGGCATGAATGGTTACCCTCTGCCAAATTCGTTTACAACGATCGGGTACACTCAGCAACCAAGGTTACTCCGTTCTTTGCAGACATGGGCAGACACCCCTACAAAGGCACCGCTCCAAAAACGGCATCGAGAAACGAGACTGCGCAGGAGTTTGCCGACGGCATGAGGAAAACATGGGACGAAGTAGGGTCGGCATTGAAGATGGCAAAAGAGGACATGAAACGGTTTTATGACAGGAAGCGGACAGACGCAGTAGAGTACAAGGAGGGCGACAAAGTATGGCTGGAAGGGACGAATCTCAGCACGGACCGACCAATGAAGAAGCTTGATGACAAACGCTTCGGGCCGTTCAAAGTGATCAAAAAAGTCGGGACAAGCTCTTACAAGCTCCAGATTCCTCACACGTGGAAAAGCATCCATCCCGTGTTCAATGAGACCCTGCTGACGCCTTACCACGAGCCGCAATTTCCGACGCAACCCCGAGACACGCGTCCACCACCTGTGCTGGAAGGAGCCGAACCGGAATGGGAGGTTGAGAAAGTGGTGAATTCCCGGAAGTACCGCGGAGGTTTTCAATACAAGGTTCACTGGAAGGGTTATGGCACACACGAGCAGACATGGGAACCAGCATGCAATCTCAAAAATGCCGACGAAGCCATCAGTAATTTCCACCAACAATATCCGAACAAGCCGAAGCCACCCGCGCTTGCTCGCATTGAAGTCCCCATGTCGCAATTTCCATCACATTTATTCCGACCCATGCCACCGCCTAATACCGAACCCCTTGACGTCACGCTACCCTCTGCAGCCCTCATGGAGCGACTCTGGCGCAGAATGGAACTTGCGCCTTAAGGAGGGGGTGATGTTATGAATCGCCATATTTTCACACTTTCACATCTTATCATATCTTATCGGGGGCCTTGTCTTATCAACCAACGGACTGTTTCATCATCTGTTTCATCACCGATCATACCCCTTTTCATTACCGAAGCCGTACTCATGTCGGACACACGTCCAACACATGGATGACATCATACATGCCGATACCTCATGGACTCCCTATTGTATACACACCGCCGACACTCGTAGTACACATGGTCGTTTCAGTATTATTACTTACATGCAGTTACCACTCGTATTTAATGGTTTCACGGACTAGTAGCATACAACACTGGGTCAAGGGCGTGGAGCATCCCTAGTGGAAACGCGTATGGACAAGGAGTCCCAAACACAGACTTACTAGTATATAAGCAGTAGTGTAGTATCATTGTACTTTAGTTCCGATCTCGTTTATACACCTGGCCTAGCCTAGTCTTACGAACACGAATACTTTCTCTTTCAGTTCTTGCTGTGGTACCTGGTTGAGTCTTGTGGCTTAGTCAGTCGCTAACAATGTTACGTGTTACGGTTGTGAACTAACTCACCACTAGTTCATTCAGGGTCTATACTCCATATCGGGAGTGGCGGGAGGCGGCGGCGGCAGCCGCCGCGACGAAAATTTCCGCATTTGGGTTGATCCCGACGAAATTTGGAGTCGTTACGTGTTATGCACACCAAATAAGTTCAGTTCACGGGCCCTGTGACGCGTTATGTGAACTAACGGTCGCGTTAGTACAGTAGTAGTATATGCTCTTGTCTATTTCTCATAGTGTACGTAGGCAGATGTCTTGCTGTTGGTTTACCATATTTCACATACTACCTTATGTACCATTCTTGCTCAATTGCAAAATTTGTTGCGTGCTTGAGGTCCCTTCAAGTTAGTGGCGTTCCCGCTTCTCAGTTCCCGGAAAGGAAATGACCGCCAGAGTGATCGATAATCGACCTGGCGTTTCTACACATTACTAGTTGATTGTCGAGTTATACATACAAATGGAGAGTGCTCTGTCATTCTGATATGAGTCTGGCGCTTATATTAGCGCTCGATCTACCTCGTTTTCCTCCTGCTGCGTCTACTCTCCGAGGCCGATTGATCCTTCCATCCGGCCGATCTATTTGAGCTAAAGGGCTACTCCATAAAAACTTGTAACCACCTCGTGTAGATCTCATTCAGAAAGGATGAAGAAAGCATGCCCTCGGAATATGACGCATGACTGCAGTTCCGTCGATCTGTTCTAAAGATCAACTGCCTGGAGCCCTTGACAGCGACCATGTTATGAAGCTGTTTCACAATTGTCTACATACTGCGCGAAATATTCTTTTTCCTACATCACGATGGCCTACGTTCTTACCCGAACGTGAGAATGCTGGGGCCCACGCAGTACGAATCGGGCATTCCATTCTTTGTGTCCTCACCAACAGGGGATAACGCCATGAACCTCTACGGACTTTTGAAAAGTGCGAGTCTATTTAGAGCAACAATTGAACCTCCGCTGGCTATTCCCACCGTCATTTAACCGCCTATTACTATTAGAGCGGGTCGGATCGTCTTGATCCTGCCCCCACCCCCACCCACCATCTTTGTTCAAGATTAGCAGTAACCCCCCCCCAAAACCGAAGGATTGAATGCCCCAGCCCCGCCAGTGTCAAGTTGAGGACCTCAAGAAGTATGTCAAGACGGCCCAGGGGGCGCCCCATGTCGTGGACAAATCCGATGTCCCAGTAAACGACTTTGGCGTCCCCTGCAACTTTGAGGATAGCCTGTTGCTGCGGCCCGCGCAACAGTACGCAGGAGCGTACCACGGGTTCACAGGTCTCTCATCGTCCCCGTCCTGTGCAGCGCCCTAATGTTTGCACAGACCCGACGTCGCTGGAGCTGCAGCGGTCGCGTCGCGCAGAGATGTTGATGCCGACGGCTCAAGATTTTCAGGCCGTCAATGATCGGCTGGCTGCTCAAGCCGCCGATCGCGACGAGGAGGAATTGGCTGCCGCGTGGGCACGGATGTCGCTGGAGCAGCAGCAGTCGCCGAGTACGATTTCCTTTTACTTGAGTGTCAACTTTACTGACTAGCGGCAGACTATGCGCCGCCTGGTGCTGGGCATTATGCCAGCCAAAACTATTGGGATCACGGAGTGGGTTTCCTCCCAATGACAGCGCAAAGCCGTTCACTGATTGTCGATAGATAATGTCCCTTTCCCGCCGACGAGCCAACCATCGCATTGGCCAACTCGTCCCTTTTAATGACTTAACGACTGTGCGTATCCAAACATTCGCTTCTCGTCGGCGCTGTGCTGACTGTTGCCCAGACATGACCGCGATAAATATTTCTATGGATCGTATTCTCCACCACCATTCCCCACCCACTTGCTACATTCCATCCATTTAGCATTGCTCATAGTGAAATACATAAACAACAATCACTGCATTATATCGTCTGTCGAGAATTTCCAATTTGTTTAGCTATCTATTTAATGCGACTATACATTGTCCGCTGAATAAAAAGCGTGTCCTTACCTCGTGTTGCACATCGCCACGCACCGCCACGTCCTGCATCAGCTAGAAGCTGCCGGAATGTTCTCTGTATATCACGCGAGGACAAGCGTTTCCTCACGAAAGAAATGAGCGTCATTTGACCAGATTTCGATAGCAAATGTGGTAAATCCCAGTCCAGGCGATGTAGTTTATACATTGTCCATCCATGACCTCAAACATTTTCGCAGATTACACAGTAGAATGGGGAATGCAAGAGAAAACTCACATTCGGTACCTAGCATTGTGCTTAATGACAGCGCCGAGGGTAGCAGAAAGCCAATTGAGACCGACCGGTAGATTCAGGCACTGCCCGTTATTCTCCCCGACTGAAGGAACAATGCGTCTCAATATATTTGTTCGCGTCTCAGAGGATGAGGCACTAAGATCCGTTACGTTAGTAATGTGGCGCATCGGTGGTTGCGCATCGGATGATGGCAAGTCCCGTATGTTTGATCTTGAAACGAAGAACGTACATCTTTCTCAAGGCAACGCAGAGAGGAGGCGAATGGAAGTGTTGGATTTAAGCGGCGCTGACCTCTAGTTTGAACTTTGGAGTCGCTGTGATCATAATGTGATGAACACAGAATTCTCATTTCCATCGGGATGGCTGGACGTAGATCAGCTGTTGTGATCCTTGACTTACCTCTCCACATTCTTCAGTGTCTAACTCTGCATACCTACGGTGCCCGCAGCCGAGAAGAGAAAAGATGCGTGCCAGAAGATCTCGCCAAGTCGCGCCAGATAAAAGGTAGCCAGGCATAGATCATATTGGGGCATATTATACAGAAAAGCATGCGTTCACTTCTCCGGATTTGGGTTCCTACACAGAGGAGAGTCAATACGCGTATCATCAACCATGTGCGGGGATGACTTACATCCGTCGTTTGCCTCCAGGTAGTGTCGTTACGTTCACGAAACTATCAGCATTATCAGGATTGGCATGAGCAACCAGCAGAGTCGAAAAGGCTTACCGACGATTGTACAGGACTCTCTTCTTGGCGCGGCCCTTGGGAGTTTTCTTTTTCTCCTGCGCTTCAACTTTTGGTGTCTGCGACTTCACTTTTCCAGCGCGCGCGAGGGATCCGTGGACTAGACGAGGGTGATGAGCACCATACAGGACGACAAACACGACGAGCAAACCTTTGCCCATGCTTGATGACTGGAAGGAGAGCAGGAATAACGTTTCGGCCCGCGAGCAAACTCCGATAGCCACGTGACCTGAATGTGGCGTTGACCCGAAGCGCCGTCTCTTGTACTGGAGGCTGAAGTTGTTTTGTATCACCTTACGTCGGGAAGTAATGCTCGTAGGGAAGCACATTGAAGATACTTCTGATGTCGTTCAGTGCCCCTTAACGATATCCTTGATAGATCTCTCCATTACAGACTGCATGTAAAAATACAATAAATAGGTACACAGTCCCATCCATGACCTCAATCAATTCTGATTGAAGGAATTAGACAGGAAAATAGAGAATATCGAAAGAAACTTACATCCGGTATCCTGAAAATAGTGATTTCCTACAGAGACCTCAGCGAAACAGCCTTCAGCGATATGACTAGGGAAACTAACCTGCTGCTTAAAGTATCGCCTGTTCTCCTCGTCGATGAGAACAAGGTTCAGGTAATAACGCGTACTGAATTTTTTGTTCACGTCGCGGAAAGTCGGAGTCATCTCAAATCCGCCGAGGAAGAGGCGTATTGGAATGGTTTCACCTGGTGTATGTTCATGAGCTGTACATGAGCCAACAAAGTAGACCAACCTCGAACGGGTGCGCCATCCATGATCTCGTATTTGGTGATGGTTTCACTCTCGTTGTACTGGTTAGGTGGCGCGCCGGTAGTCTCGCGTCTGATGATGGAGAGCTCCATATGCTTGATCTTGATTCGAACGAGCAGAAAGTAGATCTTGCCGACGATAACGTCCTTTAAATGGTATCTGTGAAGGCGTCAGGATGACTAGGCAGGGAAGGAGGCCAAACGAAATACTTGGACTTGTTGTATTCGAATTCAATGTGCAGACAGTCTTCAATGCCGACCTCCATCTTGATGGAATTGTTGCTGTCGGGCGGCATACGGTACGAGTGCACCCAGATGTCGCGTTCCTTGTTCACGTCGGCCATTCTACGGGATATCGAGACCCGAATGAAATATCTGAACGCAAGTCAGATATCGTGAATAGGTTTCGTTCGCGGAGCGCACCGTAGCTTGACATTGATGCCCTGATAGCTCTCAAACTGCTTCTCGACATTCTTGAAATTGAAGTCGTATGTCTGCGCTTGCCGCATGTCGCCTGGCGCTGCCAGCTCCTGTGACAGCGAGAGAAACTCTTGATGGTGACCACGGTCATAGAATAGCTCTATAGACGACGTAAAGAAGGCGGATGAGCGGACAGCTAGCGTTGCTAACCGATGCTGCCAATAAACTCGACTTTGATGCCCTCGTGAGT
The DNA here is from genome assembly GCA_015501055.1 of Mucidula mucida. Classification (NCBI taxonomy): domain Eukaryota; kingdom Fungi; phylum Basidiomycota; class Agaricomycetes; order Agaricales; family Physalacriaceae; genus Mucidula; species Mucidula mucida. The sequence continues at coordinate 19,562 of JADNYV010000447.1, forward strand.
GAGTTTCTTGCCGTCGCGTACTCGGATAGCGACCTGTAGGGAATGAGATGGGCCGGTAAGTACAAGTAGACGTACGGTGCCGCCAACAGAGTCGCCATCGTAATAAATGGGGCAGGAAACGACCTTGTCCTTCTCTCCTTTGATCTCGGCGTGTTTCCTGGCGTCCTCATCAGCGAGCTTGATGTCAATATCAATGGGCGACGCGAAAAAGTATGCAGCCATGGCTGTGGGCGCCGATGTTGACTGCGGCGTGGCGAGATGGCGGTACAAAAGCAAGCAGAGGCGTTCATGACCATTTCGGATTACAAAAAAAAATCTTGCTCTGTACGGTCACCATGCGCTACGCCGTTCTGGTCACTGGCCCCGCGGGCGCTGGCAAATCGACGTTCTCGCGGTCGTTCATGACGCATCTCAACATGTCCAAGCGCACGGGTCATCTTGTCAATCTGGATCCCGCGGCGTCGTCTGCGAGCTTTGAATACGAACCGGTTATTGATATCAAGGACCTTATTAGTGTTGAGGATGTCATGAACGAGTATAATTATGGTCCTAATGGCGGTCTCGTCTACTGCTTCGAGTGAGTGAGTGCGCCGAACCTTGGCGGGCCGGATGGTTATTAAGGGCGGCGGTCAGATATCTCCTCGAAAACATGGACTGGCTCGAAGAGGAACTTGGGGGCTACGACGACGACTATCTAATCATTGATTGCCCCGGTAAGTCTTCCCAGTTGAGATGTCAAGCCAGGTGTTGACGTTGGAATAGGTCAAATTGAACTATACACCCATCATCCGTTCCTTCCTACACTAGTCCAGAATCTTCAACGAATGGGTATACGGACATGTGCAGTCTACCTTATCGAATCTCAGTTCATGGAAGACAAGTACAAGTTCTTCAGGTCAGTTGACATCGATTCATTGCACGGCGTACTCATCAGTTGTAGCGGTGTCCTTTCTGCCATGTCTGCGATGGTGAATCTGGAGATTCCCTGGATCAACATCATGTCAAAAATGGACCTCGTCACGTCCAACGCTGAGGACCCGTCAGGTGGCGCGCGTAATGGCCTTCGAGGTCGTCGTAATATTGCCAGGTGAGCACGGCGTCTATGTTTTCCAGCTCCCAAATGAAAGCTTAATGCGGTCTCCCGCATTCGCGTGATATGACATTGGTGAACTAACTCAGTTGGCAGATACTTGGATCCTGATCCCCTTCTACTCTCGTTTGCTCACGGGACGACAGGCCCGCGCCTAACCCAAGATTCCACGCATTGAATCAAGCCATTGTCCATTTGGTAAATATTCAGATGTGGCGTCTCCAAAGACTCCACTGCTGACATGAATGTTGTAGATAGAAGACCATCCACTGGTATCGTTTCTTCCCTTGGATCTAACGTCGCCAGATTCTTTGGAGACAGTGATAAGTCATATAGATTATACTATGCAGTATGGCGAAGATGAGGAGCCGAAAGAGGTTTGTCACAGCACCGCTATTCGTGTATTGGTCGCGCTGACATTGGGTTAGCCTCATGACCTGGATGAAGGTGATTTCCAGGACCTGGAATGAAGAATGTGAGAATGGGAACGCGTTTGGACTGGTCTTAGATTGATTGAAAAGGGCAATGTCGGCCCAAGAGATGGTATAGTGCAATATGTGCAAATGACGAAATGGTGCTTATGACCTATTGTGATCGTATCCACTGATATAAGAACGGATCATTTGGGGATTGTTCCCTTTCTTTGTTTCGACTATGAGCTACTACTATCCCTCTCCTGGTTCCCATTCGCACCATGGCCACCACGGCTCGCAAGTCGCATACAGTCAGGCGCCGTACGCCTCGACTGGCTATCCCGACAATGGAGTCGTATATGTCCCCACTCACAATAGTGGTCGCCGACACCACCATTCTTCGTCGGGCTATACGACGACCGTTGCACCCCAAGTCGTCGCTCCGCAAGTTATCACTATACCAGTATGTCGCCTTGAACGTCTTATCGCAGCCTATTTACGCCTTGCAGTCGAGCCACAGTGGTCACCGTTCGCGGCGCCATCACCATTCATCCTCCCATCATCACCATTCGTCGCATAGATTGACGCTAGGAGAGCGAATCGCTCGCTTCTTTGGATTCGGCAATTCGAGCAGGCACTACAAATACCGCTCGCGAAATGAATCATGGGGATTCCTTGGGCACGGTCGTCGTCGTCGATATCGCGACGCGTATACTGGCCAGGAGGTCGATCGCAAAGGTCGCCCTGTTATTAGGGTGTAATCCGCGGAGGAAGAGGATCCAAAAAAATGACAAGGACTGCTTACTTGTTGTACTTGCTACTTTGTTGTATTATGAGTTGAACAGACTGTAGCCTTGCTTTGTTTGCCAGTAACGTAACGAGGGATTGATCAGGCACGTGGCTACGAAAAAGTGGCTCTGCTCCTGCAATCATGGCCAGATTCCGCGCCTACTCTAGTGACGAGTCCGACGACGACGAGCAACAGGACGACAACGTTTCCGAAGAGAATCCCTTTGACGCCGATGAAGAGCCAGAGCAGGAGTCGAGTGAGGACGAACAGGAGGATTCAGACATGCATGAAGACGAGCTCATGCCAGTCCGCAACAAGACCGCTCTCGTCCAGGACGATGACGGTGACTACGATGTCATTATGCCACAGCGTGAACCCAGTCTGCCTCCCCAGATGGCCGCCCTGGACGCGCAGAGGATACGGGTCATGCAGACTTCTCTGTTCAGGATGCCAGAGGAAGCTGAAAACATGCGCGCCATGATGAATATGCCTGAACAGCGCGCTTTACGCGTCCTTCAGCCACATTTGAATAGGAAACACAGTCGCGACTCGGACGGCGATGGCATGCGAGTTGATGCGAGAGAGGTCCGTGGTTTCTACACCGTCTGGTCTAAGCTCACTCTAATCTAGCGTGCATCCTTTGCGCATGACATTGGACCACCAGCATACCGGCCGTCACGAAAATATGCTCGTGTTTCAACCACTTCGTCTGTGTTCCAAGGACACGACGAGGTCTCTGTGGATGCCGGACTCTCCTTTGGACGATCGTTCCGCGTTGGCTGGGGCCCTGGTGGCATAATCGCACACCTAGGTGCCCTCACTGCCCCCTCGGCCAAGTCGTGCGTTTCCTTGCCATCCTTCAGCCTCTATTCAGCTAATGTTCCCGTCAGCGCCATATCTTCAAACTCTTCCATCATCAACCTCACCTCTGCACCAATATACTCTGACGAAAAGCCCCGCGAGCTTTCCGCAAAGTTACTCCAACACCACCTTTCTCATTCACCCATCTCTCCGGACCAAGATGATGTTCCATTCTCCTCACCTTCCCCCCTCGATCTCAACTTTGGTTCATTCGCCTCTTTATTTCCAACCACGGACCACTCTTACGAAGCGACCCTCTTCCGTCTTGGTCACGCTCTATTTGATCCCATAAATACACGTCTAGGACCAGAGATAACCGTCGACATAAAGAATTGCGTATCTTCCTTGGCACGAAAAGCAGCCTTCTCCGCATGGCTGGAGCACTCTGTGTCACCTACTGTCGAGTCTCTTCTACGAAACCCCAACATAACTCCCACTGAAAGAGTATGGTTGCTTCTTACCGGAAATCAAACAGAACGAGCCTGCGAAGCTGCCATGGATGGTGGATATATGAAGCTTGCAACCCTCATTGCGCAGGCCGGTGGAGATCTCGATTTCCGGGAAGACATAAAATCCCAGATCGAAGTCTGGAGAAACGACAAGGTCGACGTACACATTGACAAGTACATCCGGCGAATATACAATATCCTTGCGGGTGAAAAAGTTGACGAGGGGATTGACGACTGGAAGAGAGCGTTCGGCATGCACCTTTGGTATGCTGAAACCCTCGACACGTCACTTGGAGAAGTCTTTGGCCGCTTCTCTCACCCTGGGGTAGAAGCGGATGGCCAATTTGCGCTTTTACGCCTATTTGCGGATCCAGCGTGGTCGTTAACGCACATGCTCAAGCCCTCTGGAAAGTTGGACTACTCTTTGGCGTGGCACCTCTACATCATCATCTCTCGCGTTATCGGCGTAAGGGATTTTGCTGATCGGGAGGAGCCATACGGCGAAGAGGAGGATGAAGTAGAGGGTCACAGTCCAACGGCGGACCTCTTGACGAGTATGTACTCGCTTCAGCTCGAGCAGCTCGGCTTGATACAAGAGGCTGCTTTCGTCCTTCTACATCTCGAGAGCTCAGCTGGCCGTCTAAAGGCCGTCAAAGATCTCATGGCTCGCTCTGCTCCCCTTTTCGATGACTGGGTAATACGAGGACTGGTCGGTAGCCTTAAGCTTCCCATGGCTTGGGTCAACGAGGCGCAGGTCTGTGTTCTCTTTGCGAAATCCCTCACAGACTCTGATGGTTCTCAACCCAGGCAATCCATGCATTGTCTCTTTCTCGACCGTTCGACGCGTATAAACTGTACCTTGACGCACGGATGTGGGCACCTGCGCATGACATTGCGGTTCGCGAGTTGGCGCCGGAAGCCGTTATAAGGTACTTTATTGTGTATTAATCTGTGATTCGCACTTACCTACTTCCGCAGACGAGATATCAACACCCTCAGAGAACTCTTTTCTCGATTCCCTGCCCACGAGCGCGTAGAGGGCTGGAGCATCCGCGGCAAGGTATGTCGCTTTACGCTGACAATCACATGGGCTTAATGACGTTGTCAGTTATTCGTGGATTACGCAGAGCTGTTCAGCAAACTCTCTGAAGAGAAGAGTCCGGAAGAAACAGATAATGTCACGCGTACAGCGAATCGCTTGATATCGCTGCTTCCTGATGTTGTTTACGACCCGGTCGCGCTGGACGAGATGTTGCGGGAGCTGGTCAAGGTCGTCGACAAAGGGCGATTGGTGGCGTCGAAAGGACTTGCCTTGGTATGTTTACAAGTCATCGTTGACTCTGTTTTCCTCTGATGGATCTTTTTCAGGCCGCACCACAACTAGCATACGTCGACGGGCCTACACGGATATCACATCTACGTGCAGTAGGCGTGAAGAGGTTCTTGAAGACGGTTCAAGTAAACTGAGTTACTCTCGTTCTTCATGGTCGTAACTGCTATCTCTACTGCTCACTGTACTTGGTTGTCTTCATTGTTATCTGTTATTGTACATTGGACATGTTTACTAGTTGTGTACATACGTTTCCTCTTCAGGCTCCTTTTAGTCCGATGACGCAGCAAATTCACTCAAAGTACCACCACTCAAACGGTCCACGATGGCCATAAGTATAAAGTTTGCCATCATGTCCCTCCTCTTCGTCTTTGGGGTTGTTGTCGGCGTTGTCCGTTTGTGAGGGAGAACTTGTTCCATTGGTTACTACAGCCTTCCCCAAGTTATATGCGCAGTCTTTCATCCAGGTCACTGCGGATTCTGAGCTCTGTTTGAATGCCTAGTAATCAGGTCAGATAAAATCTCCGTCCAAAAGGAGGGTATAGAGTACCTACAGCACTAAATTTGGTCCCAGATGCACGATGCACTCGATGATCTGTGAAGACTACCCAAATACACACGGGCGGACCCAACCCCGACTCCGAAGGGCACGAAATAGCAACCCAATGCTCGTCTGCCGCCAGCTCGACGTGGCTCATCCGGCTCTTCGGCGGGAGCGCCTTTGTATCCATAAACGCAAGTTTCGCGCGTCCATCCGTGTAAAAATCAACGTTGATATCCAGAGGGCCGCCCCCATCGTAATACTTACCTATTTACTCCGTATGCTCGCGGAGGAATTTCTGGGTAAGAAAATGAAGAAAGTCGTTTTCTCTAGGAGATGGCACTGTCCAATGGTGATCAGTAGAGTAACGAAAACATCGACAGGTGAGATACTGACATGATGTCGCCTTGCGGCTTTCTTGGCAGACAAGTCGATGTTGCTGCCAGTCTTGTCGTTGGCAGTCCACATCACAGTAGCGCGCGCGCAAACAATTGGAGCATCTGCGGAAGGCTCCACGAGTATTGGTGGGGTCTTCTCGTTGAACATTCCCTTTGAGACACTACAACCAAAATTTGAGTCGACTGCACATCGAGGAGAAGTATATACATACGCGGCTGTTATTGCAGGTGTACGTGCATCGGCGAAAGTCATGATGTTCGCGAATCCTTTCGTCCAGAAGATTCGTAAATTGTTCAAACCGCTCGCGTGGGAGGTGTGCCGGAAGTACGAGAGATCCCGCGCGGTGTTGCTTCAATGTGTGCCTGGTGCTGGAGCACGCTGAGATGAATTGAGGATGCACCAGGCATTTTTGCATATACTGCAGCATCTGGCCGACCAAGTAGCCGACTGTGACCAAGCGCGACGGAGGTAGCCGCTCAGGGAGTGGCGTCAACTCAAACCTTCAGAATCCATTCTGAATGTAACATGACTGCCGGCGCGTTCGCCTGGAGAGCCTCGATGGCTGTTTGCAGTCCGAGAGACGTCCTAGCAGTATGGATGATCTTCCAGCCCATGTAGGAAGCCGCGATGGCAGTAGGTTATCTCCGAGATTCCCGAGCAACGCAATGCGATAGAGAAGCTTCGTGACCCAATAAACGACGCGCCTGTGGTATACCAAGGAGGTCACGTTTCGTAGAGTGCCCATCTCCGAATCCCCGAGGTGCAAAAGGGCATGGAAGAGGATGTAAATGGAATCCAACACCCTACCCGATCTCAGTCCTGCAGTTTGTGGATCCCAGTTTGCGACAGCGGTGGCTGTCGAGGATACGAAGCCGCGCGCGATGGATGAGGAATGTTCTTGTATGATTTCTTCATAGTCCTGCGAGCAAGTGACCAAGCCCAGCCCTGGCCGGGTAAGAAATATGGTCAAAAGCCCAAATATATCTGCAGTTACGCGGTGATCAGGATGAGGGTCAGCCGTGGCCACCAGAAAAGTTTTGATACTCGAAGCCAAGAGCGGGCGAGAGGAATGCAGCAGTTTTTCGCCATCTGGGCTGTTCAAAGTTTTCATCGAATTGAGAAACTGTGCCGTTAGATCCAACATGGAGAATTGCCCAGGAGAAGCGCTGGGATAGACCTTACTGCGCAGATCCACGCCCGACGTAGAGGCCTGCAGAATAAGGACAAACCAGCGTGTCAAGCCTGGCCATACGTCCGCAAGCAGACGAATCAACGCGGCTTTATCTGTGACGCTGTACTGGACGGGAGGGCTCTTTGGTTCATTGCCAGGACCAAAAGCGTGAGAGAGCATACCCGCTATTCTGCTTTTGGGGAACAGCCAATCACTAGAATAGGGACGCGCACTGCAAAGAAATTGTACATCTTTACATACAGTCTATACCGTCTATGCGGCAAACAATCAACTTTACACAAGTACAGCAAACAAAGTTCAGAATAACATCGAACGATCACGGAACCAACGCTTCTTCTTGCCATTGACCACTCTCGTCCTTCCAAAACCTGGCTCTTCTATTTGGGATCGGAGCCAGCTCGACATAGTCAACCTCTGTCGGATCGACGACCACCAATGCAAAGTTGCTCAACGCCAGGTCCCAGAGCGTCTTGCTCTCTTCGCTATCAAATATTCCGTTCTGGTCAGGCTCCTTCAGTTTGATGGGCCACTTGGTCGCCTCCTCCTCGCCGCCAACCAGTGGCGTGCCTGGAACTGGTCTGACCCACGACGCTTTCATAACGGGGGACATGCCTTTGAAGACTTGGTTCCTCTTCTTCTCCCAGTCAAAGCCTTCCTTATTCAAGGAGCCGATACCGCTGTTTTCGGGAGCTGATTTCGTCGAGTGAAGAAAGTGTTTATGGAGTCCGTTGGATGGGGCTGGAATGACGCTGGCTAGACCTCCAATCCTGTATTGCTCTTTAGATCCTTGAATCCACCAAGCGAGTTGCACGTGGGGATTAGAGATGATTTGAGACGTCTTCGGGGTGCGACTGTCCGTAGTCATTATCAAAAGAGGTAAATTGGGGTCGTTGGATGGGTGGGTAAAGCCTCTAAAGACGAGAGAACGAACATGAGGAATGGGAGTAGTGGGATCTACAGAAGCGAACTGAAGGACTGTTAAGGGCGATTAGAAGGTTGTTGATTTGGTACTGCAAGTACTTTCAGAGCTGGAGACACATACTGTTGGCTTTTTCGTGTTCTGCGAGGGCAGTGGCAATGCAACGCTGCCAGCGAGGAGCGGTCATGGTTCAAGTTCAAATTATACGACGCTGAAGACTGACGCAATTGTCATCGGTCATCGTCATCGGGCCGACCTCCGACCATAAGACCGCCCCGCTCAAGCCCGCCCCCCATCTTGCTTCTGACCACGCGCCCTTTAACGCCCAAGGGCTGTTTCGACGCTTTATCTGTCTCTTTCTACAGGAATTCTACATTATTT
>JADNYV010000448.1:0-27837 GCA_015501055.1 Mucidula mucida
ATGTCGTACCATTGGCGGTGAGCTCTACACTGTACCTGTATTACGGAGGAATGACCACGACTTTAGGACACAGATGACGGCCTTGATGGCGTTATGACGCTTGTTGTGCGTCTGCTACTCCATCTCGGTCTACGGTATCGATTGTTAACGCTACATTCTAGGCAAAGTTCAAGGATTTCAAAGGAATCAGCGATAGGAAGACACAAATCACCAATGTCAGTAGTCTCAGTCTGATTGGCTTGCTACCTGACATGTTAACGAGTCTTCCTTAGCGACATACTACCGTCCTACAACCCGTCAACCTCGACCAGGAAAGAGCTCTTTGACGATTCTGAGAGGCTTCATAAGAGGCAAAAGGTACGTATCGTTCATCTGTTGTGATACTCAACATGACGACGTCGCAGCTGTCACGGTCCAAAGCACACGCTGTTGGAAGTCGTACCGCAGGGTCGGCGAGTTGAGCTCTGATTCTGTTATATCCCGGGACGTGGTTAAATGAAGGATTTCCGTACCATTTTCAATCGCTTAGTTTCTTTCCGAACATTTCTATCATTATTCACTATCTATCTTGTTGGCACGATTCGTCTCTCCTTCTCTTCGGAGAACACATGCACCATATCTCCACTCGCACGCTTATACCTGAAGTGTTGAGTGTGATCCCAGCACGCCTGTGGCGTTCGCGATAATGGATATCTGAGTCCCCGAAGATCATTTGTCCGGCAATGACCACGGTAAGCGCCTTCTCTCTCCCTACCCCCACTGGCTTGTAGTCCCTGCAGTATCTAATCGACGAGTCGTCTGCTCCTTTCGTTGGACACACGCTCGATAGAATGAATACGGATGAGCTAACAAGCAGATTTCGTCTAACGCGATATACTTGAAGCCTGAGGCTTGCTCTTACGGAGATGTTGTCTGAAGCCGGCAAATAATGGACCTCGGCCAGCCAAGCGGGTCTGGGTTATAACGCCGGAGTGAAGCTTTGAAGATTCTGTCTAAAGAAGAACCCTGCGATCGGATGACGCCCACAAAGCGAAACACGAAACACTTGCACACTGCGTTATCGCAACATCTCCGGTTAACCTGCGTTCAGATATTGCCAAGCATCTCTAAGCACTACGCCGTCGCCAGACCTCTGAGCGCAATTCGGAGCGCAGACCGCCACACACCGAGGAGTATCAACAAAACGAGGCGGTGATAACTACTTTCTGTCTACCCCGTTCCGAACAGATGCAAATGTAGGTGGGGTAGCTCCTAACCTGCTAGAGGTTCATAAACCCAGATTTCCGATTGCTAAAACCATCAACAATGCACTCGCCTGCCTTTTCCACCCACACCAAAGTCTCCAAGATGGAGAAGCAATCAGCAGTCAAAGTTGATTGCCATGAAGTCGACCAATACCAGTCCTCTTCTCGACCTCGGGCGAACTCATTACCCGCCCTTACCCAACGCTTTAAGAGCAAGCTGTCGCGAAGCCACCGTCACTCGGCCAATTCCTCATCTTCCAGCCTTCATTCCACACCCGCGTCGGCACCCAATCCCCAGACCAAATCACACGTCAGGTCCTTCTCAGATTCGTTCCCGCGAATCAACCTCCGTTCATTGTTCGTCGGGCGAAGGAGAAGCGACAAGCCGAGGAGAAACACGGCGGGATTGTTGGACAATATGACGCCATGGGAAAACATGCCCATCCCCGACGTGTCAACATTCAACGACGTGAACCGGGTGTATTTGAACATTGAGGACGGGAACATCGTACCATCCCAATATCCTGTAACAGGACCCATACGCGAGGAAGAACCTCTCGCGCTAGACATCCTAACATCCGCGGGGCAATTCAACGAGGAAGAGGATATGTCCGAGCTGGAGGAAGACGATTTCTTGCTAATGCAGGAGATGGTGCTCGAAAGAATCGATTTCTGGCTGTGATTTAGCGAAAGAGAAGAATGTATGAATGTAATATCTGAATATATCCGATGGCATATGATATCGAAGACGTTCGCGACGGGAATTGGTCGTAAATACAGTGACTGAAGTGTCCACAGAGGCGTTCGGCCTGGCCTGCCAGATGATCGTGACGATAATATGCGGACTTGTATATCCACTGATGCTGGCGGTCGTTGTGAGCGCGTCCTGTTGATAAACTGCAGGCGTACCAGTGTCAATCCAGCATCAAGTCATACGCAGAATGTATACATTCTCATCGATCTTCCCTGACCGAACCTGTTAACAATCGGCGTTAGTACCAGGAGAGACGCAGTCGAACCAATGATACCGTACCAGCGCCAATCTTCCCAGAGACGTTCTCATCGCCGGCTGATGGGATGAGGTTTGAGCGGTTATATTCAGCCTGACCTTCTCAAAAATTTGAGGTAGTCCGACCGCGAGGGAGCAAACCATGTACCAAATCATGTTAACGATATTAAGCGGACTCGTACGTCCAGTGATATCACGGTCTCTCTGAGCGCGCATTGTTGTCCTGTTAATCGACCTGGTTGAAGTGGCTCCATATGATGATGTGCGCCTCTCAGATTTGCTGCGGGACGATGGGATTATAAAGTTCTTGCTCATGCGCTGCATGTCTACCCTTTTAGTCAAACAGGAATAATCACTCGCGGGTAGCGATGGCGCTCATCCATCCGTAATGAAAACGAAGAAACGTGGAGATTTTAGATGAATGGAGCGTCGCAGTGGAGGGAGGACCTAAAGCGCAATCAGCAAATAATAGACAGTGCGTTTTCCAAGCCGCACGACGTACCCCAAGTTTTTATGCTCCGGCTTTCTGACGCGTTCGTTGGGCGTAGACGAACTATAAACAATAGGGCGTCTGAGAGCGATCATATACGTCGAGTGTCACTTTTGAAGGAACCGAATGTCGGGGGCGTATAATGGCGAGCATTCAAAGGTCGTCTTTGAACCTGGGGATACCACTGAGTTTTGGGCCATACGTGACACCACAGAGCAGATTAATTTCTAGGAAGGAATTAGTTTGAATTCGGTGCGTGATATAGACGCGGCTACGCACGAGATCTGTAAGCGCGTCCTTGGCCGCCAGCAATCCAATTTCCCGTGGGCCTGCTGTATAGGCCTGTAGGGGGCGACCAACTTACCAGGCCTTTAATTCTCGACCGTATCCGGCGCTTGTATTGTCCTCTTTTGCGAACGGTGGTGCAGCAGGCGACTCGGAAACGATTAGGTTGGCCTGTAACCTGTTGGTCGACATCGTCAGCAAGTTACGCATGCACGGCGTGTAGCCGACGCACCAGCTAGCCAAGGACTATATCAACATTTTCTACGCAGTGCTTGATCTGAAGAGAAAAGGTGTGAATTGATTGACGGACGTCGGAAACGATGATGGCAGTCAGTGATCAACCCACTTTTGGCTTCCGACCACCACTAACCTGATTAGCATATCAAGCATTTTAGGCAATTTCAACGCGTCTTTAAGAAGTACCTCGCGCTTTTCAATCTTGACTAAAGGATAAACGCTATTTACAACCATGTCAGAAGCACAGAGGCGCAGAGAATACCTGTAAGTCAAGTCATAATGGCATCTTCGCGCCGCATAATACTTAATGGGCTGTATTATAGCCACAGAAAGTTGCAAGCGGGTGAACTCGTGTAAGTTGTTCTTTGTGGCTCTCGCACCTCAATGATAGTGATTGTTCACCTTCCCAGAAATGGCTTCCCATTGCTTTACGCAGCGACAGAACGCCCGCCGCCCGCGGACTCCATCGTGAACGGCCGTAGGACCCCCACCTACATGTTGTGCTGGAAACTCGTCATAGACTCGGACGAGGTTGAGGGCACATATAAATCTTTTCTTGGGGATATTCGTGAAGAGTTCGCACTTCCGCGTTGGGAGGAACTCAAGTACGCGGACCAATTCGGGTGCGTGCTACGAATGAAATTGTCCCTGGTCTGATGGAGAAAGCAGATTTGAATTATTGCCCCGTATAAAAATCGTCGATCCCTACCTTCTCATCGTCCTCGGCGTCAACTTGAACGACGAGTATATGGCTTCGATTACGAGGCCTGAGCTGATTTCTGCGGCAAAGGAGGCATATAACATATCAGACAACCTTCCCTCCTATTGTGACCTCAAATGGAGAAGGATGACTGATTGAAGACTCTTGAATTATTGATGTGAAAGGTGTCTATAGTTAGTACTCATGTTCCACGATCCAGTACCCATGCATGACTATGAGAAGAAATGTACACTGGCGTCCAATTCTAACGAGGGAACAGTTCGGCGCGCAGGCGGATGTAAAGTCTATCGAGATTGTCAGTAGTGACGCCACACCCATGCACACGATGAAGTATTCACATCAAGAACGGACACGTCACGTTCAGTCTCAGTAAGACTGGCCAAAAATGAGATTATCGAAACATCCTGGCACGCAAGGCAGTCCCTGTCAGCGTGATGTTCAGGCGTACCTTACCAAAGATCAGGACAGCAGCGCAGATGCGCACAGAATACATGTAAGTCGGTATATTCTGATAACTTTCGCATGACTAACGATATGTTTTTATGGTAGAAGGAAGCTGGAAACAGGCGAGTTTGTGTAAGAGTCAATCCGTCATACAACTAGGAAAGCTCTCTGCATATAATTGTCTGTTTTGGCGAGTTCGAACTGATAACAAGCAATGTTTTCACTTGTTGCTTCCGTTCTGTTCTCTGACACAAGCAGTGATTTTTGAAACGACGAAACACCAGTTCGGCATGTAGTGGGCCGTAGCGGGTCTGGGTGATAACACCGGACTGAAGCCCAAAGCCTCCATGTCTGGAGAAGACTGCTGCGATCGCATGACGCACACAAGGCGAGACACGAACACTTACACTGCCTCCTTCGGTCAATATGCGCTCAAGCCAAATCAACGAGGCGACTCCTGTCTACCCCGTTCCACACGGAAGCAAATGTAGGTGGGGTCGCTGAAGGTACTGAAACAGAGATTTTCGATTACTATTTTCATCCAAACAATGCACTCCCCAGTCTTCGTCGCCCACGCCCACATTAAAGTTTCCACCATGCGCAAGCAATCGGTAGTCTTGAAAGTTGACTCATACGAAGTTCAAACCTCTTCCGAGTCCCGACCTCGATCGAACTCATTACCCACCCTTACCCAACGCTTCATGAGCTCGCTATCATCGTCCACTCATCGTCGCTCGGGCAGTTCCTCGTCGTCTTCCAGTCTCCACTCCAGCCCACGAACGCGCTCGCATTCCCAGACCAAATCACACATCCGGTCATTCTCTAGTTCGCTGCGTTCGTTGTTCGCTGGGCGGAAGCCAAAATCAAACACCGTGGGGTATCGTCAGACGATTCGGAGACGAAGGAAGAGTCACTGGAGGATATCCTTGATCTCTTCCCATCTTGTCCCTCAACTTTTCCACAATGGAAAGGTCACGACTCGTGGCTGAGATCGAACGATGTGATGCTGTTACCCGCGGCGGCATTTGACCAGGAAGGAGATACATCTGAGTCGGAGGGAGAGCCTATGTTGCTGATACAAGAGTTAGTCTTGGGAAGGATGGATTTGTTGTAGCATATCATTATACATGGAATGAACAATGCATGATTAACATATCCGTTTTCCCAAGGTGGTTATGAAGAATTGAGGAAAAGTTTGACAAACTGCCGATCTAGTCACGGTGTCGTGTTCGTTGAAACGATGCCCCGTCAAACAGAGCACGGCCATTTTGCTTGGGGCTGCGACCAATGCGTTTTCAACACGATATTGGTGAGCGAGAGTTTGTCGTTCGGGTTTAGAGTAATGAACAGACATATCTGGTTCTGAAGTTGGTCACCTGGTACTCTATCGAGTTAAAGAAAAGGTGACCGTACTTTCCGCAGCTCATGAGCGTGGCGTTCGTTCCTCATGCATGGAATGTGTGCGGATCCCAGGTAGCGTGCTCCTCAAGTCTAAGTCAGTAGGGCGGAGAGATGCGGCTTGGTCGGTAGTGTAAGCGCGAATAGTGGACAGAAGAATGATGCGACGACTCACCAACACAGTGCAGAAAATCAAGAACGAATGAAATTGCCTGCGCGATCAGCAAACAGTGGGTATGCTCTTATTCCCATGACGCCTTCCGAAATTGTCCTACCGAGGCCTGTTATCTTCCCTAGTGCCCTGCCGTCCGTTGCTTCGTGAAAACCTGTCGCGGAGATATTGTCCGAGCCGGCGAAAAGTAGCTAAACGGGTCTGGGTTATAACACCGGTCTGGACTCTGAAGCTAATGCTCCAATCCTCGTTGATGTCCGCAGAAGAGCACTTGCGATCGTATGACGCACATAAAGCGAAACACGAACACTTCAGCGCTGCATGCCATGATCCCAACGACTGCGGTTCACCTGCGCTCAGCTATCTTCAAACAACTCACAGTGCTACGCCACCATCAAGCTCCAAGCAGCCCTGAGCGCCAGCCTTCACACGTCGAGGAGTATCAACAAGACAAAGTGAACCAACGAGGCGGTGATAACCACTTCTGTCTACCCCGTTCCGCACGGAAGCAAATGTCGGTGGGGTAGCTCCTAACCTGCTTGAGATACTTAAACCAGGATTTCCGACTTCTTACTCCATCAACAATGCACTCACCAGCCTTCTTCATCCACACTCAAATATCCAACATGCAGAAGCAATCATCAGTGAAAGTTGATTTCCTTGAAGTCGACCAACCCTCTTCCCGATCCCGGTCGAACTCATTACCCACCCTCACCCAACGCTTTATGAGCACGTTATCATCGTCCGTCTATCATCACTCAGGCAGCTCCTCGTCGTCTTCCAGCCTCCTCTCCAGCCCACGAACGCGCTCGCATTCCCAGACCAAATTACACATCCGGTCGTTCTCCGATTCACTGCGTTCGCTGTTCGCTGGGCGGAAGCCGAGGAGAACACGGTGGCTCCGTCAGACGATTCGGAGAGGAAGAGTCGCTAGGGGATATCCTGATCTCTTTCCATCTTGTCCTTCACTCTCAAAGGACACGACATACACAGTCACACTGTGTTAAGATCAAACGTTCCGATGCAGTCACCCAAGGGGGCATTCAACGACGATGAGGACATTTCTGAGCCGGAGGAAGAGGAAATGTTGCTGATCCAGGAGTTGGTCTTGAGAAGGATGGATTTGTTGTAGTATATAAACATACATGGCGTGAAAAAATGCATGAATGAAACAACCGACGTCGTCCAAGTTAATCATGAAGAGTCGAGGGGAAAATTGACCACAAATCGCCGATCCAAGTAACGGTGCCGTATTCAAGCGATGCTCCGCCGAAAAGCGCACGGCCATTTTGAAGTCTACGACCAAGAGGTGTAGCGGGGCCTAAATCCAGTCAGCGGATATGCGCAGCATTGTTGGCTTGTCTGTAGCGTACACCTGAAGAGTGGACAGTGATGTGTGGAGGCTTCAAAGGAAATAGTGCGTATCTTTGAACAGAGGTATAAGGATTCATTGAAACACAAGATCATTAAAAGTCACAAACCAGTAAGTCGTTCGTGCACTTGTAGATAAGCGACATGGAAAAGGTAGGAGCTAAGCACAGCTACTGCCTCCTCATCCGCAGGCCTGTCTTCAAGTCGAAGTCGAAAGTAGACCTGCGAGCACTGTTCCAGTACGAGAGACAGCTTAATGCTTGGTGGTCTTCCTTGAGCAGAGTATACCTCCGCTATCGTCTGAACATAGCTCGACAGTCGATTCACCGCCGACCGCCCTTCGACTCAGTCGGTGTCCCTGGCGCGAGAAAATCTGGGCATACATAATACGGTAGCGACGGCGGACATCCGTAATGGGAACGAAGAAAGGAAGGCCTTTCAGATGAATGGAGCGTCGTAATGGGAGGACCTAGAGCACAATTAGCAAATAAAAGACAGTGCATTTTCCAAGACGTACCCCGAGTTTGCCTATAATGATGTGCCGGTTTTCTAACGTGTTCAGTGGGCGTAGACGAGCTATAGACGGTAGGGCGATTGACTATATCAGTCCAATGTCACCTCCGAAGGAACCGAATGTCGCGGCGGTATAATGGCGAAGATATGAAGGTCGCCTTTGAATTTAGGGATATCAATGAGTTTGGCGGATATTAAGCCATACGTGACACCACAGAGCAGATTATTGGCTAGGAAAGAATTAATTCGTATTTGGTGCGTGATATGGACGCGACTACGCACCAGCGCGTCCTTACCGGACAGTAATTTCCCGTGGGCCTGCTGTCAAGGCCTATAGGGGGCGAGCCATTTGCCAGGCCCTGGATTCTCGACTGCTAATATGTTGTCCTGGGCGCTGGTAGGTCCTCTTTTGCGAACGGCGGTGCAGCAGGCCTCGGTGACGGTCAGGTTGGCCTATTGGTCGACATCGTCAGCAAGCACGGCGTGTAGCCGACGCACATGGACCATATCAACATCTCCTACGTCGTCGTTGATCTGAAGAGGAAAGACGTGACTTGATATCAATCCACTTTCGGCTTCCGACCACCACTAACCTGATCCCAGATATTCTTTCTAACGTGTCTTCACAGAGCATCTCGCGCATTTCAAGAATACACGTTGAACATGTCAGAAGCACAGAGGCGCAGAGACTACATGTAAGTTTGTTCACCATGATAGCGTCAATTAATAATGGACTGTAATACAGCAGAAGAAAGTTCCAAGCCGGTGAACTCGTGTAAGTCGTTCTTTGTGGCTCTCCCCGACCGTCATTCACCTTTCCCAGAAATGGATTCCCATTGTTCTACGGAGCGACGGAACACCCGCCACCCGCAGACTCCATCGTAAACGGGCGTAGGACGCCCACCTACATGTTATGCTGGAAATTCCTCCTGGACTCGGATGAGATTGCCAAATATCAGTGTTTTCCCTGGGAGATTCAGAGTAAGATCGCGCTTCCACGTTGGGAGGAACTCAACTACGCGGACCAGTTTGGGTGCGTGCTAGTCTACGTCTGAAATTATACCCGGTCTGATGGAGAAAGCAGATTCGAGTTCCTGCCCCGTATACAAATCGTCGGTCCCTTCTTCCTTATCGTCCTCGGCGTCAACCTGAGCGACGAGTATATGGCTTCGATTATGAGGCTCGAACTGATTGCTGCGGCAAAGGAGGCGTATGATATATCAGACAATCTTCCCTCCAATCGCGACCTCCAATGGAGAAGGATGGAAGCTTGAAGTCTTAGTGAAAGGTGTCAATGTTATTAGTAGTAGGTACATCCTCATGTTCAATAATCCAGTACCCATTTATGATTGTGGAGAGAGTGTACACTAGTGTCCAATACTTACATGCGAATGAGGGAATATTTGGCGCGTATCACGTTCATCGAAATGGTGACGCTGTGGCCACGATGAAGTGTTCAGATCAAGGCCGGATGCGCCACTGTCAGTCTGGCGACTTTATGGACCAATGTGTCCGCGCTTCCTATTCGCAGTGGGGAGATACGACGGCGATATTCCGTGAATACTTTATAAAAAAGTCAATAAACTCATCCCTCGTGGTGAAGATTGCTTGTTAAAAAACCAGACAGACATAGGCAACGTGGTGCCGAACTTGGCCAGACGATCAGCCTCCTCGTTTCAAAACACTCTGAACAAGAAATTGCTGAGCAGTCTCAGTCAAGAGTTATCGCCACAAGGATAATACAAGGAGCCGTGTAATTAGAATTTGGAGAGCATACTTAGGACATTTCAGAAGCATCTTCACAGTAAGACTGACCAAAAGTGAGAGTATTGAAACATGATGCCGCACAAGGTTGTCCTCGTTAACATGATTTTCAGGTGTACTAGACCGTCTCCAAACTCCTACGTCGTCGATGGAGGTACTGAGATCCACGAGCGAGCAATCTCGGTAACGACTGACCTTTCTGTCGAAGTGGTCAACCCCCGGTATCCTATCGCAACCCACGGAGCCAAGGTGCTTGAGGTGTGGGTTGTACCTGTTTCTGAACGGAGCTCCATCGCGAAAAGACGCCGCCCTCCAAGGCGCATTGCGCGTGTCACGACATTATCCTTGAACGATTTGAACAACGCCGTTAAGTCTTGCAAAAGACAGGGAGACAGACATTATCGTCCGCCTGAAGATTGTCCGTCCTTGTTGCTAAATCAAAACGCATAGACAAGACACGACCTCCAATCACCAAAAGCATCATAGACACGCCATTGTATTATCTGCCCTGTAGCTATCAGGAATGCGAGCAGCGAGCCTCTGGCAAAAACCACGTAAAACTCGCACGTTCTCCCTTCGTGGCGCATTATCGTCCCGCGCATCGTTATGTAAATATCCTCGCAATCTGTGTCGCCGGTCCTGGCTCCCTAAGGTGCGGAAGCGGCATCTCGCACGATGAACAGTACAGTTCAGCACCGGTCGGTTACTTGGTGTGCACGAAAAGTTTTGTTGGAGCTGGAGGAAGACTTAGCAAGGCGCGTCTGGCGCTTTGAGCAAGGGGCGCGGTGCTCACGAGTGCATTTTGGCGTCTTTCTCGAACTGCATCAAGGCCCATAGAACCGGAGCCTTCAAACCCTCTAGAGAGTCCTGTCCGCCAACGAAGCTCCATCGAATAGTATTAGCGCATCTTCGTACGAACTGTGATACAGAGCAAGGCGCATCGAGCGCGCCACGAAACGAAGGTATGGGACTTGTACCGGTCGGCATAGGTTGTCTAGCACGCGCATAGTCAACAGGAAACATGATCAGGCGTTGAATTCATGGAGAGCGCGACTGTCGACGAAGGATAAGGATTTCTGGGAAGATCCTGTCCTGACCTCAGTATCTGCATATCAAAAAGCACTATAGACAACCATTTTCACAACCCTCTTCGGTTTCTGCGCCTTTCTATCCAATTCCTTATCTCGCCAGTCTATCGAGCTGATGCGTCGGTGAAGCCCATAGGATGCGGCCCGTGCAGGAATTCGGAACAACGTGCCTCTGGCGGAATTGGTGTTCTCCCGCATGACATAGTCTGTCCTTTGGAACCTGCACATGCTGAGTGCCCTCGGCAGTCGAAGAGGCGCCGATGGTTTACTTGAAGAACCGCTTCACAGGCGATCCGCAGGGCATGGTGGAGCGAGTCGCGCCGGAGCTTTAGAGAAAGAGAGACTCGGAGCGTTTACTTGATGTCTGGTAAAACGCGTTTAGATGGCGGAACCAGTTTAGCTAGCAAAACATACCGGGTACCCAGTACAATGACTAAACGCCTTCATTTCGCTTATGAAGATGCTACTGCGTGTGGGTACTGCACGTAGGCGAAGGATCAGATTGTAAAAGGTTACTGAGGAGTACTGTGATGGTGGTTGTCGATCAAGTTACATCTCTTACTTTCTGACCACCATCATCACCAAACAGACGACTCAATATCTTTGGCGCATACTCGATAATATACGACTTTGTGCGTGTTTTCTTTCCTTTCTTTGCCTATGCCAACATTCTGTTCTGTGTTCAGGTGCCAGACACTCTTGTCAATGTCTGACGCGTCTCCGTCTGGCTCTTTCTAAAGGTAAGCTTTTAGATTACCTTTACACTCAACGCCAACGTGTCTTTCCTGAACCCTAGTACTCCCTCATGATGCCATCGCAAAACACCTCTTTACCACCCGAGCTCCAGGACGTGATCATCCAACATCTTTCCGGTGACATGCATACCCTGCAGCGGTGCGCCCTAGTATCGCGGACCTGGTCGGCGTCCAGTCAACACGTTCTATTTCGCAACATCCAAGTGAGGCTCTACACCTACGGGAAGACAACCAAACTGCTTGACGATCTCATATCTCTTCCCCATCTCCCAGCGCTCATCCGCAACTTGAAAATCTACCGATGCTTCTTTGACCGTGATATGCCCTTACCTGTCCACCTGTCTATCCTCACATCTGTCCTTTCCCTCCTTCCAAATCTTATCAAAGTCAATTTCGGAGGCGCAAATTTCTTACAGGAATCAATCCGACCTTGTCTTGATTTAATCCCAAGTGTCTTGGGAAACGCGCCTCTGGTCGAGATTGATAGCGAGATCAATTGCATTGAATCGTTCCGACATGTTTTCGCGATCTTGGCGGGAACACATGTCAAGCGAGTCACTCTGACTGGTATCGTCAGGGATCCCCCGGAACCATTGGAGTTGACACGCGAGCGCTTGCACCTTCCTTCGCTCGAATGCATTTGCTTCGTAGTCGAAGGTCTACAGGAAGAATTCCACTATTCCCTCATGCATAATTTTGACCTTCCCAACCTGAAGCAGTGCGAAATCGTGACCAGTTTCGCCGCCGAGTTACTACATTGGCAGGACGTCTTGCGTCGAGGATTTCCTCCCCTAGAAGTATTCAAATGAAACTGGCAAGTGGTACGTAGCGATAACTACCTGAAGGATATCTGATCTAACATAATCGAAGGCTTCGTCAATGATCTCAAGCGTACCGATACCCCGAGGAAGACACATTTCATCCGCTCCCCCTGCCGGTCTGCCATTCCGGCACATACACTTGAGCGTAACCGCCGAAGACCTCAATAACATACACAAGTTCATCGAATGGTGGTCATCCACATTTCGTGCCCTTTCCGGATCCCAAGCGGAGATACATTTCACGGAGCTTACCTTTGCATTCACAGATCTTCCGAATGTCGACACCCTCCTCAAGGAAGCGTGGGATTCGCTTGACAGCAGTCTGATGCATCCGATGTTTAGCGGGGTTCGGAGGGTTCATTTGGAGAGAAGTCATTGGTGCGGGGTATTGATCGAGTATCCGGGCTTTGCAGCTAGAATGCGGGAGGTTCTACCCCGGCTTGCAAGTCGAGGTCTTCTGCGGTTTACCGGTGAGGCCAGCCAGTATACACCAGCGGTGTAGCGGAACTCGAAGTCATATTAAGATTGCACACTATATATCCGCCATGGTTGTATTCTTTTTTGTCGCTAATAAGCATTTTTCCAACTCTATTCAAGAAAGAGACTTGTCGTGAAAGGCAGGAACACCTGGAAGAAATGGAGAGTCACTCCGCGCCTCCAAGCACAGATCCTTCTGCGTGATCATGCAGGGCTTCGACTAGAGTTCAAATTCTACAACCAGCGCCGTCCGAATGGAGTTACTCCCAGCGCCGGTCTACCTCTTTTCATGTGCGGCTCGTTGGAAAGTAAAGCGCTTTTGTTAACCTCGACACTACACCTACACGCTGATCAAAAAACTTCTTCCTAGAATTCTGCTGGAATGCAATCCCCGAATACTTTTTCTCGTGCACGAAACGGAAAGACGCTTGCGGAGCTGCACGCTAGTCTCGTGAACCTTTTCGGGATTTGTCACGCGCTCAGCGACGTCCAGCTGGATCTCCGCCTTCCCTTGTGTGCACCACCTCGGACTCCAGCTCATCTCCCCCCCCACCCCTCTTCCGCCCACGTTCACTGTGATGCGCTGAAAATAATGTCTAGTTCTAGCGCATTGGATGTCCAGCGCCATCCCTTTTGAGGATACTAGCAATGCCAGGTTTTATTGCCTTGCCTCAACTGGGAAATAGCGGTGTGCTCTCTTTGGGCCTGGTCAGGAAGCATGGAGGTTTCACTGTACTGGTAGTTGTCATAGCTAATCACTTTTGATGCACATGTATCAGGTCCACTGGCTAGGTGTCCGACTCAATGAGGACCGCAGCTTTCAACGCCGTGTCTGATCATGAGGGAGCTCAACTACGAAAATGATACATTCTATTTGAGGCTCCGTACTCACGAGTTGAACTTCGCTGCTGGGGCGTGTTTGTATTGTAATGCGGGTCGGCATTGCGCTAGACACGAAAAGTCAAAGGAATAATTTAGATCTGGGACAAATCAGCCAAATGCATCATGGATTAATTCAGCTAACGCACGATATGTACCCACTACGAGCTTGAAGAAAGGTTTCGGCGAAAGCTTAGAGCGTAAAAGAATATTTGAAAGGGAGTGATGATAGTTGTCGATCAAGTTACATCTCTTGCTTTCTAACCACCATCATCATCGACCCCATATCTTTCGGCGCGTACTCGACAAAATAAGATTGTATCCTCCATAGCTAGCGGTTTGACCTGTGCGTGTCTTCTTTCCTTTCTTTACTATATTCTTTTCAGCCATCCGGCACTCTTGTCTAACGCGTCTCCGTGTGGCTCTTTGGAAAGGTACGCCTTTGAATCAACATAACAATCAACGCTGATGTATGATAATAGTACTCCGTAATGTCGAACACGTCTTTGCCACCCGAGCTCGAGGACACGATTATCCACTATCTTTCCGGTGATACGCGTACCCTGCAGCGCTGCGCCCTAGTATCGCGGACCTGGTCGGCGTTCAGTCAGGACATTCTGTTTCGCAACCTCCAGGTGAAGCTCTACTCCTACGAGAAGACAGCTGAGTTGCTCGCCGACCTCATATTCGCTCCTCATCTCCAAACACTTGTCCGCGACTTGGCAATCTATCGACGCCTCTCTGATGACGATATTCCTCTATCTGCCCACCTGTCTTGTCTCGCATCGGTGCTTTCCCGCCTCCCAATCTTGAAAAAGTCGCGTTTGAAGGCGGGGACCTCAGAGAAGAATCAATCCAATCCTATCTCGATTTGATCCCCGATGTCTTGGGAAACGCGCCTCTTGTCGAGATGGATAGCGACATCTATAGTTTCGAATCGTTCCAGGATGTTTTCGAAATTTTGGAAGGAACATAAGTTAAGCGAATCACTCTTTCTGGTA
Organism: Mucidula mucida; assembly: GCA_015501055.1. Taxonomy (NCBI): domain Eukaryota; kingdom Fungi; phylum Basidiomycota; class Agaricomycetes; order Agaricales; family Physalacriaceae; genus Mucidula; species Mucidula mucida. Next base: position 14,670 of record JADNYV010000448.1, read on the forward strand.
TTGCCAGCCGTCACCCGGTGCGATTGGTCTCGCCCCGCGAGCACTTGCACCTTCCTTCGCTCGAATGCATTCGCTTCGGAGTTGAAGGTTTACAGAGAGACTTCTATCGTTGCCTCACCCATAAACTTGACCTTCCCAACCTGAAGCAATGCGAAATCTTTACAAATTTCGTCCACGAATTTCTACGTTGGCGGAGCGTCTTGCTTCGAGGATTTCCTCCCCTCGAGTTATTCAAATTGGAACTAGCAAATGGTACGTAGTCATATTTACTTGATGTCCATCTAAATCTAACGCAGCTAAAGGCTTCACCAATGACCTCAAGCGTACCGATATCCCCGAGGAACACATATTCCATCCACTCCCCCTCGCTGGTCTGCCATTCCAGCACGTGCACTTGAGCGTAAGCCCCGCAAATATTGCACAGACACGCACGTTCATCGAGTGGTGGTCTTCCACATTTCGCGCCCTCTCCGATGCCCAAGCAACAGTACACTTCACTGAGCTCACCTTTGCGTTCACGCATCTATGGGACATGGACGCTCTCCAGGAAGCGTGGAACGCGCTTGATAGCAGTCTCGCGCATGCGACGTTTAGCGGTGTTCGGAGCGTTTACTTTGAGAGAAGTGGGTGGGAGAGGAAGGTGATCACTCGGGCGACGTATCCGGGGCTTTCAGCGAGCTTGCGACGTGGCCTGCCTCGGCTTGAAAGTCGAGGTCTTCTTCGGCTTGTCTAGGGTACCAGTGGCTGAGCAGGTTACACCCAATGGTGCAGCTGGAATTCGAGGGCCCAACATACCAGGTTGTACGTTGTATATCATGCATTGTTGTAGATGGGACGTGTCGTGAAAGGCAGGAACACCTGGAAGAAATGGAACGAGCTCACGCCCCATGACACAGTAGTCCAAATTCCGCAATGGCGCCATCCAGATTGATGTTCAGCCTCGGATGCCTCGATCCCGCCCCGTGGAGCCTCGATACCCGACTTCAGAGCGACGGGAAGCCAATCGTTCTTTTCTAAACATTTTTTGCTGGTGTTGGAACGCCCTCTCCAATATTGACAGTGGCAGCACGTGGCTACGCGTTGATAACTTTGGATGCGAGGACATTCTCTAGCGTCAATAGAAGATCTCGTGAGCATGTCTCAGCACGCTCTTTAACGTTTGACGCTTTGTCCATATGCCCGACTCAGCTGAATTGGTTGACTTGTGACTGTGTCTGTCTAGTTACTGACCCCGCCGATTACCAGCAAGAAATGTGCGCGCTCACAAAGACCGCAATTTTCAGTGGACAGACCAATCCGCATACTCATTATTGTTACGATGATTTGGTACAGGGTTCGCTCCCTCGAGGTCGGACTAGCTCAGTTCTTCGGGAACGTCACCAAGCTGGATTGAAGATTCCCTTGTCAGTGACTCCAGTGACTGTTTCAAGTTTCGGTTACCATTCTCATCGCCACCTTCTTCGATATCATACACCATTGGATACAATCTAGAATTGAACTTACGTGGTGGGTTGTCCAGGTCAGCCTTCCACTCGAGTTTCGGCTGTCCGTGGCGATTCGGCTTCCCCTGCCACATCGTGTGGCATCCCCTCGTGGAAACTGCCCTGCCTGCTGCTTACCCCCCAGCCGAGACCTCACCACCAAGCCACTCCGTATCAGTGATACTGGGCTTTACTCTCTCATCATGCACGTCGCCACTTAGCTTGACCCGTGTGTCGTTGAGTGGCTCCCTCAACGCGCCTGCGTTTGAGGGGCCTTTCGCTGAACTGTTTCAGTTCCTCTGCAGTGGAGGTTTTTCCGGTTCCAAATTGAGTAACCTTCGTGCAGCCTCCGCGCTTTGTTGCCCTTCGTCGCGCTAGTGGACATAGGTGTTGCGGCGTCACTACTGACAATCTCGAGTAACTTGTAGTCCTCCCTCATTAGCATGTTAGTATGGAACATCAGTGTATATTTGTGCGCGTAATCATCCCTGGGCACTGTATCGTTGAACATGAGTCACTACATTCTACTATTGAACCCTTTACTTCAGCAATCCAAGATCTTCAATCAGTCATCCTTCTCCATTTGAGGTCATTATAGGGGGAAGGTTGTCGGATATATTGTACGCCTCCTTTGCCGCAGCAATGAGCTCGGGCCTCGTAATCGAAGCCATATACTCGTCGCTCAAATTGACGCCAAGGACGATGAGGAGGTAGGGATCGACGATTTTGATGCGGGGCAATAATTCAAATCTGCTTTCTCCATCAGACCAGGGACAATTTCATTCGTAGCACGCACCCAAACTGGTCGGCGTACTGACGTTCCCACCAACGTGGAAGTGCGAATTCTTCACGAATATTCCCAAGATAACAACCATATTTGTCTTCGACCTCGGCTGAGTCAATGACAAATTTCCAGCACAACATGTAGGTGGGGGCCCTACGGCCGTTCACGATGGAGTCGCGGGCGGCGGGCGTTCTGTCGCTGCGTAGAGCAAGGGGAATCCATTTCTGTGAAGGTGAACGATTACTACTGCTGAGGTGCCAGAGCCACAAACAACGACTTACACGAGTTCACCCGTTTGGAGCTTTCTGTTGCTATAATACACGCCATTATTACGCCGCGGGAAGTCGCTATTATGATTGTCTTACAGGTAAACTCTGCGCCTCTGTGCTTCTGACATGGTTGTTAACAAGGAGTGTTCTGTCATCTTCACGTGGTCTAGAGAGAATAAGTCTGCAGCAAGATCGGGCCGACTCACGGGCCCCAAGATCGGACCGCCTCAGCCCTCTGACCTGCCTTCTCATGCTAAATATCGGCGCCTAGCACGTCTCACGCTCACTTGTGACTCCCTGCGACAATGGTAAGATTTCTAGTTCTCTCCTTTCGAAATCCCTGATGCTGAATCGCAAGACAGGAAGAAGTTTGGTGCATTGCTGTGTTCCTCAGCCTTGTCCTCGTCTATTCGATCCGTTATAACATGAGACGAACGGAGGACTCCACCTACGCTGCTTGGTCTTCGATACTGAACCAGCTGTCAAGCGGCATGCATGACATTTTCATTCAATGCGCGCAATATAATATCTACGTCTCCCAACTACAATCCCGAACGTCGCCCAGTGGCCCCGACGATTCTTTCGTCACAACGCCAGACAGCGAGGCCCGGGGTGTTTACATCGATCTTGCACTCATTCTACCTGTTATCTCATTAATCAAGGACGATAGCACTTCCGATTCCGACACGTTGCAAGAATTCTTTGAAACCCTTACTCCCTCTCACCTACCGCATCCCAGTACCGTATGGATGAACGAGTCCACCAGGGTACCACTCGTGCTTGAGTTGAAGCCTCCTCCAACCACAAGGACATCCTCACATTCCTGAAGCAAGTGACCAAGCTCTTGGGCAATGCAATCGAGCAGACCCTAGACCAGGACACTGCCTGATGTGCAGCACGAAATTCGCGTCGCAGGACGAGGTGGTCTTGATCGCCGGTGCCGGAGACTGGTGGCGATGTCGCATCTTCTCCCGTGACGCTGCTGCTCGACGGGGTTTATATGTTCCTAAAGAACGCCGACCACAGCCACCAATTTTCCTGGACATCGAAAATCTCGATGAGGAGGTCGCAGAAGCGGAGCAGGATCCTTTCAACAATCTAGTGCTTCCCCATAACGTACCTACCGAGGCGAAGCGCATAGCAGAGAAGGAACAACAAAGGATTGCGCAGCAGAGGTTAGAGCGCGCCGCGCGTGCGACGGTTCGTGCGCAACGTTGGGAAGCCGCTGAAGATTTGCACTCCAAGGCTGAGCATGTGCGCGTCACCGCCACCTATCCGTTTACCGACAAAGACATTAACAAGTACTGGATGTATCGGATGCAAGAACCATTCATGCAGGATGGGGAAAAGGGGTTGAGTCTGAGCCATAAATGGTCTCTGCCTATACGACTCGGTACCGACGCTTCCAGAACTTACTTGAAGCTCATTAAAGAGCGGTTGGAATCAATGGCGACGGAGGAGCGCGCGCGCCGAAAGACCCGGGTGGTGTACGGCGGTTAAGCGTCCTCATGTAGGAGTACAGCAATGTGTATTCACATACACGTTCGTTACGACAAGTGATCGATTGATTTTGCTCCTCAACAGCGCGAAACATAACTCAATAGATGACTAGAGAATGTTGCGGCGACGAGCATGAATCAGTGGGCCGCTGGCTTGCGGCAATCTTGAGAGATAATGCCAGGACGTTGACGAACAAGTTGCACTCACAGTCGGACACCGAAGGCCATAGTATCTATCATACCAAAAATTGACATGATCACTTGCTTGGTGTGGCTGACGAAGTTCACTCTGTTCATTGGCTCCCTCCACGTACAGCGGTGATCAAGGTCACTGTTGACGTTGCCCGAATCCCTTTTAGCATTGGTCAAACACGGAGTCGCAAGCGAAATGCAGACCTACCATACCTGCCCAACTTGACCGATACTTTGTAACTTCCAGTCGCCCGATGATAGCCTAGCACATCCAATCTTCTGCGCCGTTTGAAGCAACCGCTTTTTGGAAAATAGCACGGGGTTTATCGTTGACGGCTCGCCGACAAGATGCGCCTTCAAGGCGCGTTGCCTCAACTTGTAAGTTGCAGTGTTCTGTGTAGCGCTGTCTGGAGTGGCTCCGTGTAATGTGTGTGCGCTTGTATTTGCCGCGCGACGATGGGAACAGAGGAACGTTAGGTTCATACTCATACGCCACGTCTACCCAGTTAGTAGACCGTCACTCTGCAAGAAAAATTCGCGTATCAAGGACAGTTTAATGCTTGCTAGTCGACAGACACAACAAGATGACAGGGCTTCCAGATGAATGCAGTGTCGTAGTGGAGGAGTACCTAAAGGACAATTAACAAATGAAAGGCAGTGCAATTCACAAGACGCACAAGCGTATCCTGAGTTTTTTTAATGATGTTGGCACAAACTAACTGAAATGTCAGGATGTGTAAGTTGCTCAGATGAATTAAGCTATGCAAAGCCAAAGCAAACGCAAACGACAAGCGTCTGGTCATGCACGTCCGTTTTCGGCTCTCAAAGAAACGAATGTTGGGCCGCTATAGTGAGAACCGTTTAGTCGCCTTTGGACCTGGCTTCAAAGGTTCGGGGATGTCTAACAATTCAGAACCGATAATATACTAGGAACGAATTAGTTTAAAAATAATATCGACTCGACTCAGCACCAGATCTATAAGCGCGTCCTTGACCCGACGGTTATTCTGGTGGGCATGCGATTGCGAGGAAGCCAGTAGGGGCCGACCATTTTGCCAAGGCTTTGGTTCTGAGTCGCTTAATATATAGTTGATGTTGAGGCCTCGACTGTCCTCTATTGCGAATGGTGGTCACCATCACCGCGGCAAGGTCACAAAGTCGCAGGCGTTTCTGTGTCAAGCTTGGCCTCATAAGTCGAACACGGCAGCTGTTGAAATACACTAATCTACTGCCCACAATTCCCGGGCAAACACTAGACGTCGCGTACAACGCCAGGTCCTCAGGCGAAACGGAGACGGCCCCTGACCTAATGCATCTTGCAAATCAACGCACATCTATTCCTCAAAAGTGGCATCTGCGTGGATGACGGGTGTAAGATTACTGAGCACAGGGAGTCTAGACAAGATATACTTTAATGTTTGAGGTTAAGAGTCCCCCTTGACTACTCGCCATGCACAAGGCCACACCGAGCAAGATTACCAGCGGCGCAGTGCGTGCTGTACAGCCAGACTTCTCCTCTGATACGTGACTACAAGGACAGTATCGGGAATCATTTGATTAGAAATCTTAAAGAATACCGAGAGCATGTCAGTACGCGTTAAGAGCGTGGTGGGCACACCAAGACTGACCAAAAAACCAGATTATCGAAACATTCCGCGCAAGATTGTTGTGACCTTCAGGCGTACTAGACCGACTTCGAGCTTTCAAGTGCACTCCGTTCGACGTTGATGGAGGCGGCAAAGATTGACAGGTGCTGTAATCGGATCGATGAGCGAGTGGTTTTGGGTAACGACCCATCAACTAACCTTTGCGTTGAAGAAAATGACCCGCCGGTGTTCCTTCGCGAGCCAAAGGCAAAATGCTTGCGGCGCAAGAGGGAGAGACGCGTCGGTAAGAGAAATGAGGGCTCAAGGTGTTCGCTTTGGTTATAAGGCCAGACCATCGAAGTAGGTAGGCGTGTTCCTCCAAGGTGGATGGCGTGTTGTGAAAAAACATTCAACAGGGATGAAGACAGGGAGGCGTACATCGCCATCTAGTACACATAGACAAGACATAGTGTCGCAAGAAGATAAAGTCGATTCCGCCATTATCTCAGTATGGCGTATCGAGCCACAGGAAGCATTATACACACACCTTCGTCCCATCGACGCGCCTCTGGCGGGACAGTCCCTTGCCCTGCGAGACATCATATGCTTCGAGCCTGCTATAGCACATCTTTTGGTTCTTGCGCATAGTCGTGTAAAGTTCTGGTTTTTTGTGTTCTCGGTCCTGGCGCCCTCAGTAGCGGCATCCTACACGTTGACGAGACGCCGGTGGATTATTTCGGGAGGACGGATGAAGGCGATCCATAGGTCGCGCGCTGCGGCTTTGGATAAAGGGACTCGGAGCAGTGTTCTTGTCTGGTGAACCGCGTCATAAATGCGAGTCAGGGAAACACTTTGGCTGGAAGGACGTACCGAGATTCCCAGTATAGTGCTGTCCGATGCCCTGCTTTCGCGTCGAGAGTGAATACCGGCACTGTGTGGAAGGCATAACCCGGGACAATCAGCAAATGCACGCTAGGTTGTACTTAGTGTGCGCTCAAAGAAAGTCGTAGACGAAAGAATAGAGTGTAGCAGAGGATATTTGAGGGGGAGTGATGGTGGTTGCCGATCAAGTTACACCTCTTGCTTTCTGACCACCATCAACGACTCACTTGATAACATACAATTCGTATACTCTTTAGCAGCGGCTCGATTAGTGCGTGTCCTCTATTCTTTCTTTGCCTACACCAAATTGGAACGCTCGTGTCTGACGCGTCTTTGCTAGGCTCTTTAGGGAGGTAAGCTTTCTGTTGACCTTGACTCTCAACGCCAATAAATCTCTTCCTAGTACTCGGTCATGCCAAACACCTCTCTGCCACTTGAACTTGTCGACTTGATTATCCAGCATCTTTCCGGTGATACATATACTCTGCGGAGGTGCGCCTTGGTATCGCGGACCTGGTCGGAACTTGGTCAACGCGCTCTATTCCGCGACGCCCAGCTAGATCTGTGAAGCTCCACGAAGATGGCCAAAGTGCTTGACGACCTCACATCCACGCCCCATCTCCAAACACTCGTCCGCGCCGTGGCAGTCCCGGAACGCTGCAGTGATGATGCTATTCCCTCATCTGGGCACATGTCTCGCCTCGCATCTGTGCTTTCGCTTCTTCCCAATCTCACAAAAGTCGTGATTCGCGAATACGTTGGCTCCGACGACAAAGTTGCCACCCAGTCCTATCTTGACCTGATCCCAAATGTCTTGGGAAACGCGCCCCTTGTCGAGCTTGATATCGTCATTTACTCCGTCAAAGCCTTTCAGCATCTTTTTGGGATCCTAGCAGGGACGAACGTCAAGCGGGTTACTTTGGCAGGTATCATTAGTTGTTGCAAGGTGGACTTGGAGGCGCCACGCCAGCGTTTGCGCATTCCCTCGCTAGAATACATCCGCTTCATAGTCGACGGTGATTTATGGGAGGAATTCCACCATTGCCTCGTCCATGATTTTGACATTCCCAACCTGAAGCAGTGCGAGATTGGCACATATTTTGCAGATAAGTTGCTGCGTTGGCAGGGCACACTGCATAAAGGATTTCCTCCAGTCGGGGTGGTTAAATTGGAACTAGTCTTTCGTACGTCGCAATTGTCAAATAATCCGGTGTTTAACATGGCTTCAGGCATTCCCTCTTCTCTGGCGTATATTAATCGTTCCAACCAAGATGACTTTCGCTCCATCGCCTATGTCCCTCTTCCCGTATACCGCCCCATTGCGCTTGGCGATCTCTACTTTCATCATGTGCACCTAAAGGCCACATCGGACTCAGTCATCGAGACACGCAAGCTCATCAACTGGTGGGCTTGTACGTTTCGCGCCCTCTCCGCCAACTCGGACGCGATCATACATTTCACGGAGCTTACATTCACGTTTGCTGTCTCGAAAAATCTTGACGCGCTTAATCCAGAATATCAGTCGCTCGATGATAATCTGGCGCATCCGCTGTTCAGCACCATTCGACATGTTCATTTCAAGGATACCAAGGGCCCTATTGCCGAGGCTGTCACTGATAAAATACGCCTGGCTTTGCCTCAACTGGAAATTCGCGGTGTGCTTTCTTTGGTGTAGGGTAAGAAGATCAGAGACGACCGGCAGTTTTTACAGTATCCAGTGTAATGGCCGATTAACTGATGTGTATTTGTCGATCAATATGTGCATGAGAGCTTGCTGTGATTAGGCTGTAAATTATGTTCTGTTCAATGAAAACACACAGATATGGCAGTGGTTATGAGTATAGAGAAGACCATAGTAGTAGTAGGTGAAAGGAAATGGTTCAAACTAGTATTATAGCAAATCTTGTCAAAAGGGATCATCATTCCGACGGGGCCTTCACCAGATTCACGCGCACGTCCTTTTCCTGCCTCCACAACTTGAACGTTGACCTGTAGCGCGCGCTTTCAATAGGCGATCAGATGGCGGACCAGGAAGATCGCCCTGGCAAGTCGGATTGTCGTATTGATAATATTCCAACGAAACAGTGTGTAATGGAGTAGGACACATCGCGCCTGTAGTGGAACGGGAACGCGGGCAGCGACCTGAACTGGACGAGTAGCGGGTGGTGGGGGAACGACAGCAGGCGGGGATGGGCTTTTTTTTCAGGCTTGCGAGCAGGCTTTTGCTTAGGACCTATCGCGTCTAGGGTGAACACCGGCGATGGGAACACTGGTCGGAGCGAGGAGTAGCGGGTGGTGGGGGAATGTCAGCAGCCGGGAATTGACTTTGTTGTGGCTTCTTCGTAGCCTTCTTCAAGTCGTCCTTGTGCACGGTGCGTGGAGGCACCTACCAACGATCTCGGCATCTCAAACGACACATAGGCCACCGACTCCCTCAGGGGGCCTTCCATGCTTGGTCTCGCGCGACATTCCCCGCTTAAATGAGTTGCCCCCCCCGGAGCAGTGTAACTGGTCTCGTCTGGTGAACCGCGTTATGAAGGCGAGTCGGGAAAACATTTTGGCGGGAAAGACATACCGGGGTGCTGTATTCACAAAATAAATGGTCTCATTTTGCTTCCGGAGTTTGCGTGGCTGTATTGTCAACTGTACAGCAAATGCAGAACAGATTAATTCAGATAATGCACGCTAGGTACCCTTTACGCGCTTGAAAAAAGTCCTAGGCGAAAGAATAGGGTGTGTAAGAAGATTTTGAAGAGGAGTGATGGTGGTTGCCGATCAATTTACATACATCTCTTGCTTTCTGACCACCATCAACGACTCAACGTCTTTCGGCGTATACTTGATAACATACAATTCGTATACTCTTTAGCAGCGGCTCGATTAGTGCGTGTCCTCTATTCTTTCTTTGCCTACACCAAATTGGAACGCTTGTGTCTGACGCGTCTTTGCTAGGCTCTTTAGGGAGGTAAGCTTTCTGTTGACCTTGACTCTCAACGCCAATAAATCTCTTCCTAGTACTCGGTCATGCCAAACACCTCTCTGCCACTTGAACTCGTCGACTTGATTATCCAGCATCTTTCCGGTGATACATATACTCTGCGGAGGTGCGCCTTGGTATTGCGGACCTGGTCGGAACTTGGTCAACGCGCTCTATTCCGCGACGCCCAGCTGGATCTCCGCACCTCCAACAAGATGGCCAAAGTGCTTGACGACCTCACATCCATGCCCCATCTCCGGACACTCGTCCGCGCCGTGACAGTCCCCGAACGCTGCACTGACAATTATATTCCACCACCTGGCCACATGTCTCGCCTCGCATCTGTGCTTTCACTTCTTCCCAATCTTACAAAAGTCGCGTTTTGCGAGCACGTTGGCTCCGACGACCAGGTTGCCACCCAGTCCTATCTTGACCTGATCCCAAATGTCTTGGGAAACGCGCCTCTTGTCGAGCTTGATATCGTCATTTATTCCGTCGAAGCCTTTCAGCATCTTTTTGGGATCCTAGCAGGGACGAATATCAAGCGGGTCACTTTGGCAGGTATCGTTAGCTGTCGCAAGGTGAACTTGGAGGCGACACGCCAGCGCTTGCATATTCCCTCGCTAGAATGCATCCGCTACAAAGTCGACGGCGATCTACGGGAGGAAATGCACCGTTGCCTCATGCATGATTTTGACATCCCCAACCTGAAGCAGTGTGAGATTAGCACGGACAATGCGGATCATTTATCGCGTTGGCAGGGCACCCTGCGTCAAGGATTCCTTCCAGTTGGGGTGGTTAGATTGGAGCTAGTGTTTTGTACGTCGCAATCGTTAAGTATTCCGATTTTGGATCTAAACACGGCTTCAGGCATTCCGTTTTTTTTTGTGTATATTGAATCTCCCGACCTAGATGGATGGAACCCCCTCGTGTTTAACAGTCTTCCCGCATACCGTCCCATCGCGCTTGCCGGTCTCTACTTCCATCATGTACATCTGAAGGCCACCTCGGACTCTGTCAGTGAGATACGCAAGCACATCGAGTGGTGGTCTTCCGCGTTTCGTGCCCTTTCTGCCGACTCAGACGCGAGGCTACACTTCACGGAGCTTACGTTCACGTTTAATGTCTGAAGAGCTTTGATGCGCTCAAATCAGCATACCGGTTGCTAGATAACAGTCTAGCGCATTCGATGTTCAGCGCTGTTCGACGCATCCATTTTGAGGATAGCGAGGGGTTTATCGCTGAGGCCCTCGCTGACAAAATGCGCCTTGCTTTGCCTCAACTGGAAAGCCGCGGTGTTCTTTCTTTGGTCTAGGGTGGCCTGGGGGGAAGCAGGAGGAAAAGGAGATTTCATGGTACCCAGTATAATGGATGGCTGATAACTGCTAATAAAACGATATGTGCATGAGAGCTCGAATTTGATGCTATGATTAGTCTGTGTAGTACATTCTCTTTAAAGAAACACAGGTAACAGAAGGTATGACAGTGGGTGGAGTATAGAAGAGACCATAGTGGTAACAGAGAGGCAATGTCCATAGTATCATAGCAGAACCTTTCAAAGGGATCTTCATTCCACCATCAACGACTAGACTACCGGGGCCTTCACTGCGCGTGCCTCTTCACGATTTCCAGAACCTTGGCAAGCGCTTTTTCTTCCTCTGCATTCGCCTTCACCGCCAAGTTCCGATACGCGAAAGTAAACGATCAGACTGTGGGTCATGAAGATCACCCTTTGGGACGGGCACGTCAGATTGTTGAACTGGTCGGCGGAATGCACATGGGAGGTCCCATCGGCGTGCTTGGGGTGAACGCGCTCGGTGGTTGGTATTGAACGGGAGCGACCTGAATCGGAAGTGGCGGGGGTTGAGCGTGTGCAGGCTCGGGATTTGGCGTCGTTCCCTTGGTTCTAGTAAGAGGCCATTGAAGTCTTCGCCAGCAAAGTCCGCGTAGTTATTCTAGTACGCTCTGTAGATGATCCCGAAGCTTGGGGCGCGCTTGTACGCGACACGGCGGGAATAAAGAATGGACGAGAATCTACAAAGATTTCCACGGCGAAAGAGAATGAGGGGAGCGCAGGTAGTCGATGGTGAGATAAAGAGCGCGCAAGCGCTCTCGCTAGCCCAAAGCCGATGATGTGGAGCGTGCTTTCCGCGAACAATGGCACAAGTATCCAATTCGAGCTATTTGGTCAAGCTGAGGCCAACGATAGAACACATATAAAGCCGCACAGCGCACCACGAGGAGTAGTTTGAGGCGATAAATTCGAAACATTGCTGGTACTTTGAGAATCATCGAAGTGTGGCGATAATCTTCAAAAGTTGAGCGGAAGCGCTATTTCAATTGATCAAAAGGGCTTACCGTTATACGGATCACATCTTTTAGGCAACCTACTGCACAGAAGCGAGCATTGACCTCCCCGCCGTTCTCTGTTTCTTTGACTGCAGTCCTTTCCTTAGTCTGATAAGTCACTTAACCGGCGCCGAAGCTTGAAGCGTGGAGATACGAGTCATGTCGCATCCGAGAAATCCGGAAGAGACGTGTCCTTGATTCCGATGAGTGGGAAATTTAACGAGCACAGACGTAGAGCAATGTTTGTCGAGCTCCGTGCGCGCCCTTACCCAACTTCCCAGGTGGCTGATCCAACCTCCAGTCCGGCAATGTGCACCGTGTAGTCTCGATACCCGACTTTATAGCGAAGGGAAGACAATCGTTCCCTTCTATTATAAAACAACCACTGTGTACAGCTACGTAGCACGGTCATAATATCATTCAACCAAGCAAAATGGGCGATACTTACAGCGGCTCTATCGCTTTCAATTGGTCGCTGGATGGAACGCCGTGGAACAGGATAAAGGCTTCGTCCTTCCGGGTTGTCTATAGTACTCCTTTGGCAATCGATCGAAGTGCTGAGAGTTTGACCATCAGTATGTTATGCACGGATGGCTCGGAAATGGGTTTTAGCGTAAGAGAGGCGCGCGCCGCCAAACACTGCCAAATATCGCGTCGCCTTTTCTCTTTCAACGCAAACTTTCGCTTCCAAAGACACTCCTGTTCAGCCTCCTCCAGGGCACAGAACGTTCGGTCTCTGACGCGCCAGCCCTCTTTTCAAGGTAAATTAACTTTGATCCTGCTGTGCACATATTCAAGGCCAACTGATTGCTTCCTAGTATTCCGCCATGCCACTCATACCTACCTTCCTCCCACCTGAACTCGTGGCCTTGATCATTGAGCATGTTTCCAGGGACACAGACGACCTGCGGAGCTGCGCGCTCGTATCGCGGACCTGGTCGGACTTTAGTCAACGCGCTCTATTCCGCAACACCCATGTGCATCTCTACTTTGGCATCGACAAGAAGGTGGACCGACTGCTTGATGATCTCATATCCATTCCCCATCTTCAGACGCTCGTGGACGCCGTGAGAGTCGGTCAATACTGCTATTACGAGGCCATACCCACCCACATGTCTTGCCTCGCATCTGTGTTGGCCCTTTTCTCCC
>JADNYV010000449.1:0-27731 GCA_015501055.1 Mucidula mucida
TCAAGCTTCCTTTGTACAGATTATGACTATTGATGATATCTTGGACTACGACATCGATGCATTGGTCGAACGCACCCAAACCCGGGCCATTCCCCGCGGCGCGATCTCCGTAGACAGAGCGTGGTTATTCTTCGCGCTCCAAGTTGTCATTGGTGTCACACTTGCCTTCAAACTGCTGACCCCAACGAGGTACGTGTCTTCTCCGTTTCAACTGACACCAAGCCCTCGACTTATCCCCAATTCACAGTCTTCACATCTCAATGTTCGCATGGCCGTTGTATGTGATTTACCCAACATGCAAGGTATTTTCGTGTGATCTACAGTTTCACAAGCCCACGTCCTTACTCTGTCTCAAGCGCTGGATGAACTTTGCTCCAATCCCTCTCGTAAGTCGTTTCTCGCGTCCTTGACCTCCCTAACCATCTTGCTGATATCTCCAAGGGCTTCATGTTTGCAGTGGGTGTCTTCATGGGATGGGCCGAGCTCAACGCAGATGGCCGAATGCCATATTCTACCCTGATACCAGTGTACCTGAGCTGTGTGTGTTGGACGATTGCGTATGAGACTGTATATCAACACCAGGTAAGAAAGAGCTCGCTCTCGAGATGTAATTCCTTTCTCATCAAACCTGTAACAGGACAAAGTCGACGATATGAAGATCGGCTTGCACTCCCCAGCTCTGTGGTGCGCCGAGTACACCATCCCTATCTGTACCTGCAGTGCCATCGGGTTTTTGTCCCTTCTGTCGTACGGTGGCATGTTGAATGGACATGGACTCGCTTTTTATCTTGGCGTTCTTGTGGCCGGCATGTCGTTACTGGTGCCGCTGGTTAAGACCGATATAGATCGCCCTGTGGATTGTAAGAATCTCTTCCTAGGAACACCACGCGTTGGGCAGATTATTCTGGGTGGATTAGTTGCCGATGCATTAATACAAAGGTGGATGGCTGGCGTGCCGTTCTAGTTGGAACACTGAAACCTTGCATAGATTTTCTGTACTATTTACTTACCAAAATTGTTGTGAGCCTAGAATAATTTCTTGATCTACCATCTTTCGATGAGAGCAGTTTGAACAGCCACTCTGTCTGGTCGACATCAACTTTGTCGATCAGGTTGTCCTGTTAGCTGTGTGAAAGGTTACCAAGAAAAGTCGTAAATTCGTAAAACAACAAATGCGCAGATACATATCTACTGTCATATATATCTACCGTAAACTACAATCGCATAAATAATTCGTCTGTCATCTCAAGCCTTCCGTAAATCCGCGAACAAATTCGCGCACTGGACGAAGGAACCATCCTATTGCGGACGGTGGCTCCTGTGTCGGCTCCTCATAGGCCTCGTTTCGAGGACGATTCGTTGGAGGCTCACCCTCGTCGTCGTCGTCCTCTTCCAAAGCCCGCTTCTTCCCTCTCACAGGACTTTCGGTATCGGGCGGCGGCACCAATGTGATGTCAGTGGAACCAGAGATTGAGGAAGCAGCGGGTCTATGTACGAGTGTCAATGCAACCACGAAATCAGGATGATCGACACTCACGGTACGCATGCAAGTTTATGAGTCTCCCAGTTCTCCAAATTATACTCGGAGCCAACTAGCTGTACATTCTTCCCGCACTGTTTGCATTCAATGTGCCGTGGAGTATGCCCTTTGACTTGTGCGTCGTTGATAACGCGCATCTTGCGCTCTGCGAGGGCTACGCGCTCACTCTGCCTGAATAGTATCGTGAGCTTTGAATTATAAGAGTATCGTAAGGACTAACTGCGAATCCGAACACGTCTGTTGATGCCGCTTCCAATTGTAGAGCGAATATGTCAAGGTCGAATTTGACTTGACCCACTTCTGGCAGCGCCTGCACAAGACTTGTTCCTTCTCTATCTTCTCGGCGCGAGGGTCGGCTTCGAGAGTGGCCTTGCGCTCTTCCTCAGTCTTGAGGTTCAATGGCGACTCCTTGACTGCACCACTTTCGACCTCCTTGTCGCTGAGGACAACATGAAACCTGTTAGTTCAGCTGAAGAGAGAAAATCACGCACAACATCGACTTGGGAACCTTCTGATCACACTTCTCTCGATGTTTTTCCCATGGGCGAACAGCGTAGGTTTGCTTCTTGCCTAGACTAACATGTTTCTGACACCGCGTACACCAGACGCGGTGTGGATCAATCTCAGAGCACTCTGGTTGATTCTTGAAATAGGCAATGCGCTCTGGTTCCGTTCGCCGGACTCTGCTCAGACTGACGAAAGACTCGGCAACAGATGCATCGTCGTCGATTTCGGATTCTGTCTGTGTCTCTTTCCTGGAAAATGATGAGCAGACGTGCCATTGTTCAAGTGTAGACATACTGCAGGCTGGAACGAGGTTTTGCGAATCGTCCAGGTGGTGGTTTTCCAGTAGATGATGTCGCGATGCCGCGCAGAGAGCCCATGGATGTTGTACGGGCATGAGCGGTGCTTAATGGCTTCTTTGCCTGTGGTTCTTTCGGCGAGGGCACCCTATACGTTATGATGATGAATTTCCGATAACAGAAGGTTACCAAAGCGTACTTGAAGTCGATCTTCTTGACTCCGGCGGTGCTGGTGGGCTGAGAACTTGTGAGACGACCGGTAACCATGTAAATAACACGTCCAACCTTGTCCGGAGTCTTTTTAACCTTATTGATCGTGGTGCTCGCGTTTGACTTTATGTCCATTGGCATCTCAGAGTCCGACGCAGAGAAAAGACTGCAAATTGTTAGGAAATAAAAAGAGTTGTGGATAAAACAAACTCTGAGTGATCCTTGCTCTTCTGCTCGACAGCGGGTTAGTCGAGTTGAAAAGGTGGTGAGATGACGGACCTTGTGGCGGTCGAGATAGGTGTATTTAACGGCCTTTGAACTAGCAAGGGAGGATAAGAGTGGCGGAAGACAATGGCGTCGTGAACAGACCTCGGTGATAGTTCCATTTTGAGTTCACTCATTGTCCGGTCCAGCCTCGTGGCCCGGATTTGTCCTTGCTTGTACACCCGTCCATGCTCAACTAAATCACCTCTTGCTAGCAAAACACTGACGTTCTTGAGCTCTTTACTGGATTGATACGGCAGATGTATATCTCTACTTGGACCCAAGATAATGTTCTCGATGTGAGATTTGGCTTCGGATCGTTTTGTAGGCTGGTCTGCGTCGCACGTAGCTCAAAATTTCATCCTTCTTGTCGAACGTGTCCTCTCAAATCGTACTGGATTTGAGGTTTATTGCAGTGGCTTGGGCGTAAAGGTCCACGAATCTGTGTGTACTCAATTGGGGCCAACCGGGAGGTAAAGATGTGCATGCAATGCCATTCAACTTGCATGCACGACACCAATGATACTGGCCTACACCTTCAGTTAAACCTCAATGCCAATTCAGCTTACAATCATTCAGCACGCCCTCTTCCCCAGCATCAGTTTCTTGTCTAATCTAGCATTTTCAGCATCCTTCAATGAGATGATCTGTCAGTGGAATTTCCACCTATCGCAAGACTGTACGCACCTGTCCGACCTCAGCAGATTGTTTATCACCATTCCTCCTAGCATATATCTACCAAGTTCGTGACATCGTCGTCTTCCAGCACGAACTGACCTTCTTCTCTTGAGTCGACAGTTCTAGACCATAAGCGATGGTTTCTGACGGCGCTGCTTTTCGACTTACTCTTCTCCTTCGGATTCGCGTTCTCCAGTAGCTTATCTGTACAGTCGCCTCTTGGCCATTCCAGCACAAAAGCAGGCCATGGTAATAATACACATGGACGAGGGCGAGCTTGTCGGAATAACAATAAGTGTTTGCTAACAAGTTAGGCACTCTACGAGCGATGATCAAACTTTTCAAAAAAGAAGAGTTTTATTGCGCCACCTCCTAGTCTTGAAGCAAATAAAAACAGTTAACCTCTACCGACGGTGGGACTCGAACCCACAGCCTTTGCCTCAATCACGGGGTTTGAGTAGGAAAGCAACGCGCTACCATTACGCCACGACGGCTTGAAGCTGTTGGAGAATTACACCTCATGGAGGTTTAGCTTCCGCCCTTTTTTCCTTTCAGCACTGAGGCACTCTCGTTACGACCAAGTGTGTTTACACTTTAAGAATAACTCCGGGGAAATTTGACACGATGTTTCAGGTCGACACTATTTTAAAGACGACGCCGCGGCTCTTTGCAGTTCCTACCGAGTGAGGGGCTCTTTGGGTGACTGCAGGCGGGCGGTCCGCTGCGTTCCGGGGGAGGTTCTTGTTTTCACCCATGATGATGGACTGTCTCTCCAAAGTCTCTCTCTGCTACGACTCATATTGAATATGGACTTGGATGACGGTAGAATTTCAAACGGCATCCGGAACTGCAGCGCAATGTTCGTAGCGCACGGTCGTCCATGAGGACTCGAATGATCTTAAAGCCTCTGTCACTGGGCGAATCAATCTTGATAACGTTCAGTCGAAGTTGAATGTACCTAGAGGATCTGCATTGCTTTTGACATGCTGGCGGAAGTTCCAATACAACAGGTTCAACGTGGTGGGACTACTGGTCTGTCAGATTTTTTCCTGTGCGGTTCTGTCTTGAATGGAAACCTGTTTCTCAATCCAGCTCGCACCTTCAAGTTGCATCTTAGTCTATAATCCGTCCTGGAGCTACGCGTGGGGAACGAAGCCCATCTTGACAGCTAAAATGATGACTCATTGATCGAGGTAGGGTATTTAAAGCGCTGAGCGCAATGGCTTGTCTCGAACCATCTGCGTCAACCCCACGATGTCTTCTCCCACCGAACTGTTTCCTAATCCCTCGTTCTCCCTGGCTGATTTCACTCTTCCTGGACCTACTGAAGATTCTACAAACGCCCTTGGAGAGATACTTCGAGACAATCACGCAAAGCACCACGGGTACTTCAACCGCACCTTGAAATTCCAAAAGTAGGTGCCTATGGATGTCTGGTTGGTCAACGACTGGACATGTCTTCTGCAGCCATATCACGCATCACATACTCGCTATCTGGTCCTTGGGTGCCAACCGATCTATAATTGAAGCTGCGTACAAGCATGAAGCGCCTTTGCAGCATCCGGTCATTGAACCACCCGGTGTCATCACTGCGAACAACTATGACGAGCATCTTGGTGATGACAAGTATGTGATCGCCTCTCCGCTGCAGTTCTCTCGCGTCTCAGTGATTGTACTTGCAGCTACTTCTCTGCATATGTAGAGTTTTTCCGTGGTCAATTGGAACAGAAAGGTACTACAGTGCTTTTGGATGAGTTTGTATTTTCGCCATCCGCAAACGGCGAGAACGAGAAGCTGTCGAAGGCTATCAGTCGATTCATGGACAATCTCGTTCACCCAATGATACATATCGGCTATGGTCTGGAGTTTGGAATACCCGGCCTTGTAGTTGAAGGTATGCGAGTGTTTCCCAGAATGCGCATTCACTGACGCACGTAGGACTTGCGTTGGCTGCAACTCTTAAAGGCGATCGCGTCGAACCTTTGTTCCCGTCATCGCTCTTTGCAAATTTGGATCTCACAGAAACGAAACTTCAGAACCTCGACTCGAAATCATCCACTGCCAGAACTAACCTTCATGCTTTCAACCTACTCAATCGTGTCATCAAAAATCCTTCATTTGACGGAACTCTTGATCCACAGACGTTCTTTGATGATACAGTCAACGCCCATTGGAAGGTGTTGAGCGACTATGCACAGGAATGGGCACTCGATATCTCCGATTCCGGAACAGCACTATCAAAGATAGAAGAACTCCAGTGGACCGTCAGTCTTCTCTATGCTGTCAACGGCGTCAACAAAGCCAGCAAAGGTAGTCCTATCCATGCCGACTTCTTCCTGTAAGCATTCATCCACCAACCTAGGCTCTTCACTCATTTCTCCACTTGTAGCATGCATCTCGTAACCTCATCCTTATTCCTGCCGTCATACATACCCTCCCTCTCCCTTGCGTCTCAGAAAGTCCTCCTACAGGCCTACATGACCGTAGTGCTCGCCTGGTGGGTATCTCGTGGACGACAAGCACTCGACATTGCGCAGTTCTACGCCTCCGCGACAGCCACTCCTACGCTTCCGCTGTTCACAACGAAATATCCCTCGTGGGCACTCGCACGGTCCTCAGAGAACCCTTGGTTCGCTGTCAGTCAGCATGCGATTTTCCACCCAGATGACCACTTGTGCAAGATACAGCGTGCGCTAGCGCACTATGCGGCGATGTACGGGACTCGACCAGCTCGTCATTTCGCTGGGACGGAGTTACCAGGTGCAGAGCTTCTCGATGGTACCTTGTTTATTCGGGCGGCAGGGCGTACAGCTGAGAGGACCTCGCAGGCGTCAGATGAGGGAAAGGAGTTCGTGTGGGATGTCAGCTGGGTGCAGCACGAATGATCGATCCCATCTGTAGACAGTAACTTACTTGCAAGAATGAAATTCAAGGTAACGAAACGAGCGTGTAAAATAAGGTTGTGCTACACGTAACGACAGCAACAATAAAAACGTTTACACGTTGAACAAGTAGATGGTATATGATATGCGCGACAGATAGCGACAATATATACAAGATGCAATCGACAAATAAAGAAAAAGGAACAGACTCTACATACTGACCATATTCATAGCATATCATAAAATCATAGACATCTCATCTCCAAGCTGGCCTGCCAGATGGAGCACCATTCTTGTTGCGTAGCTCACCAAAGCTCTTCGTCCTCTTCACCTCCGGCGCCTTCTTCTGCACCTTTTGCAGATCCTCGAAGCCCTTCACCATATCCTTGACACTCGCGCCACTGCTCCTACGAGGGCGCACCGCCTCCGCTGCCTTCTGCTTCTCCTTCTCTGGACTGATATGGTTCAAGTCCACGAGTCTCTTGGGCTGGACTTTACGCGGGAGCATCGACTTTGGCTTCGGCTCTTGGACGTGCTGCAGATCCACAAGCTCTTTCGGCGCCTTCGTCTTGGGACCGGGCGCCTTCACTGGCGTGTTAATAGGACCCCGCTCTTTACCCAGCAGTTCAAGTGGAGGAAGAGGAAGCTGATTGGGGCGTGGAGCTTGGCGCCTATTGACGGGAGCAGTCTTTGTACCCGATGGCAAGTAGGAGAATAGGAAGCCCTTTACGCGATGGCCGAGGCTTGTCCTAGGAGGTGGCCGCATCGAAAGCGCGGCAGGAGTCTGAAGAGGCGCGATGCTCTCTTCCTCACGACTTTGGTCGAATGAGTCGTCCATACTCGTATCCTCAGATTGCTCGGTCTCCGTCGACTTGTCTATGCTTTCATCGCCTTCCTCCTCTTGCTCTTCTTCTCCGGAAACAACCTCAGGCTCAATCAGCGCCATTTTCGGTCTGCCAGCAGAAATGGCGTGTGCTTCGTCTAATAGATGCGAATATCGAGGAGCATGGAGAAGCGATGGCTTCTTGGCTAAGAGGTCCTGGAATGGAGCTCCTTCAGGAGTGGCTTCAGGCAGACGGAACGAGGGAGCTGGAGTCTTCTTTGCGCGTGCAGGTGGCATCGCACGTCGTCCAAGAGGCGTGAAATCAGGGATTTCCATACTTGCTTTGCGACCTCGAGCCGCCAAAGGAGTTTCCGTAATTGAATCCACAGCGCGTCCGGAAGAGCTACGAGGCGTCAACGGAGGGGCTACCTTCCCACTTCGCTGCCTGTTGGCAATCGCTAGCGTTCGACCTTCCAAGTCATACCTAGAAATATTGTCAGAACGATGAAAACCAAGTTATGAATGTCGCTTACTTTGTCCATTCTCCATATGGTACTAGTTCCTCAAATCTAGCGACCACATTGGCTATCTCAACATCGTCGACATGAGCCATGACATCGCCGCCTCCGACTTCGTACCGTTCCTCCGTGAAGCACATGTCGAGGGTCCTCCATTCCTCTTTGGACCAAACTCCACCGCCTTGAGCTATCTCTAGACGCTTCTTGTGTTCCACAGGTTGCTTCACGCTCTTCACCTCAACTTCGACCTGGTCAAGGAGATTGTCAAGCGTGATGGCAGGGCTTCCAGGAAACATGACTTTGTCTCCAATGACGCCACCTATGCTCCTTGGACGCTGCCTAGGAGGCGTCGCAAATGCGTTGCGTTTCTGGATACCACCCTCAATAGTCTTCCTGCGACGTTGATTCTCCCTCAGCTTGGTCTTGGTGTAGCAATCATAGTTATACTGTCAATGGAATGAGCAAAAAATATACTACTGTGGAGCGGAAAACGCATACCTGCTTCAGAATGGCAGCTACTGTAGCAGCAGCGTGCGGGTCCTTGCTTGAGATCTTGACTAGGTTGAAGTCGACTTCCTCGGAGTCGCTCTCACTCTCGTCATCATCCATACGCGTGGCAACTTGGGTTTGGACTTGCTGCGGAGCAGGAGAGAGATTCAAACGAGGGGTTGCGAGGTAGTGGGAATGAAGAGATGGATAAAGCTGGGGGGAAGGCGCGTCCTCCCTCTCGACAGACATGGCGCGAACTTCTTCCTCTTCGGCTTCGTCGTCACTGTCGGCGTGGTGCACGGATGGGAACGGTACGGGCGCAGACGCGTCTTCTTCCAAAACGGGTGACTCTTGGTCAAGGGAGATATCGTTCGGTTCTGTTGATGGAATCTGAGAAACGACGGCTGTATCACTGACTTCCGCTACTTCGGTGTTGGGCAGGGAAAGCTCCAGTTCATCGTCGCAGTTCATGGAGGCAGCGTCATCCTGAGGGAGGTCTGGCTGGGCAGCTGTGTCGTTGGGTTGTTGAACGTCCGGGTCATCATATTCGTCATCGTACTCGGCGATAGGTATTTCGTTGTTGTCGTCCTCTACCGCCATTTCCGTTGCCTCCTCTTGCTGGAGAGGGCCCGCTGTCTCATCCTCTTCATCGCTGTCTTCGGCGACTCTGCTAACCCGACGTCGGAAGGGATGAGGACTGATTGGTCGTCCCCAACTATCCATGCGAGAGCGGGTGGCGCTGCTTGGAGGGTCTTGCTTTGTTGGAACAAGCCTCATCGTCCACTTGCCCGTGTATTCGCCTTCTCCGCTCATCAACTCATCGTCATCATCGTCACTGTCTGTCCAAGCACCGCTGGCATTGGCGTCGCCGGCGTTGGGGAAAAGGACGTCCATTAGAGGTCGCGTCTCGACGTCCATGCTATCCGTAGACGCGCCCCAGTCATCCAAACGAGGGCTAGATGATTGCCGTGGAGGCGTCGAAGGGGGAAAAGCCTGTTTCGGTGACGGCCCAGTCAGAAGGAGCGGGTCGTCAGTTGGACTGGGCGGTGGCATAGGCTCAGAGAGGTCGATAACTGGGGGCTCTGCCTTGATTACAACATGCTTGAGTTTGGCCTTTGCGGCTCGTCGTCGCGGAGTTTGGACGTTGGGCGTGATGATGACTTCCCTAGGCGGAGTGAAGACCACCTTTGGGGGCTCATATGGTACAAGCGAGGGTGTAGCGCTGCGTCTGCGAGGCAGATAGTCTGCATTGGGATTGTTCACGTGCGGGGATTGATGTAGGATTAGTTTGTTGGGCGAACGGTTGCGAGTCGGGCTGGGCGTGCGCTCGTTGCGGACCTGCTTGCGTGGCTTCGGGTTGGGCGTCAGCTGGTGTGGGAGCGGCTGTTGTCGCTTTCGTTTCGGCTGAAGACCTGCAGCCTTTGGCGTCTACAATCGTTGAGAAGTAGATCATATAAGAAAAAATGCGACGCACACGTGCCTGCCTCAGCTCTTCCTCGGGCGGCGGGCTGATGAGCATTCTCGCTGGATCCTTGCTCGTCAGGCCCATCCTGGCCAGGTCTAGTCGTGGTCCCGAGGGACTAATATTCTCCATTGGTGGCGGACAAAGGGAGAGGCCAAAGTGATGGTGATGGTTACTGGCCAGAAATGAACATGATCATGTGATCGTGCCACACATGGTCATTCGGCCCTGAACCCATTGTTTACCAGCGTCCACTCACCTCTCATTCGACCACGTCGTTTTCTACCGCCATCTTCCACTGGATTTGGAATGGCGGCCTGGCAAAAGAAAACGTTGACTACCGGGAGCCTCTGATTGTCATTCTATCCGGTCT
This sequence comes from Mucidula mucida, assembly GCA_015501055.1. NCBI lineage: Eukaryota > Fungi > Basidiomycota > Agaricomycetes > Agaricales > Physalacriaceae > Mucidula > Mucidula mucida. Next base: position 10,043 of record JADNYV010000449.1, read on the forward strand.
GATTTCCACCTGAGCCGATGCGACTTGTATCATCTGCAACTTCGCATAAACTATGCGACACCCGCGTCGTGAGCGTGCGTTGTGCTCTCCTCAATCAATCTCAGTCTATGTCCGAGTCCGGGAGAACGGGAGCGCTAGCGCCTCGATACTACTCAAACGGAGAAAGGCGTCCACCTATCACCGGACTGTCTGATCATTTTCTACCTCTCGTGCCATTCTGCTCTTGGGTGGCTTGTGCGTGCCACCGAATGTACATCCAATAACTGTTGTTTGGCGCCCTATGGTACATACTACAGTTCTTCGAGTTACGTCTACTCTCAAAGTCCTGGTCTGATTAATGCAATTGGCATGTCCAGTAAGTAGATCGCGTCCTTGTTGTAAGCATGATCCTCTTTTCAATCAATTTTACCGATTCGCCACCTCCGACAGGTTGCAGTTGGTCATTGACTCGGCCGCCCGTCGCTGTCTTCACCGCCATCGCTCTCCATGTCCGGATGCCAAACGAACGGACTTCTGTTGATCCCGAGAAGTTTGGGTGCTGTGCGACGTGTCGATCTCGCTTTGTCTACTGGCTGAAGAAGGTATGACTCCGGTCGACAGTTATGCAGCCGGTAATGGCGCCGCATATTGCTCTTGCTGTTGAAGGCCCGTCCGCACTGCGGAAACGGGCAAGAGAATGCTGAAGACACGGCTTTCGTGAGCGTAGGAGCTTTAGATTCACGAGAAAACGCACGAGTTGCTCCAGAATGAATATTCTGGTGCACTTGCAGACTGCTTGGTCGATGAAACCAGTGTTGACAAATCGTGCATTGATGTGTCCTAGGTCCGGATCCACGAGGCTTCTTCTTCTCTTCCTCACTTCGACGGTGTAGTGTGGGCATTGCTTTCGACTTCAGATTTACAGTCGGCTCATTGTAATCCTGGAACAGATGCTCTGTCGACGTTCAGCCTTTCAAGTTCGACACTTTACAATGGGAACATACCTGGAAACATCTCGTTGATACTGGGAAGTGACACCATAATGACAAGAAGCACTTAGGTACAGAACGGCCAGTCAGTTTAAACAATGGATCCGCAGGAACGCGCTCGTACTTAAAACCGAAACTCCCATACTGGATCACTAGGTAACACCCAGCGAACTCCTCCGATCACTGTCGGATATAACGATCAAAGAGTGCACAGTCGCAAACGCTTGTATGAGTAGTACCCTCGAGCCCTTGTTGATCAAAAAGCACAGCCCTGGTCTCATCTTTTCATTTTGCCAATATCCAAAGTTCGAGCCTCCGACGTACAAGGGAGGTCATTTGCTCCGGATGAGGATGCGCGGTAGATGACGGAGACTGTTGTCCATGCTGACTCTAGGCGTCGCTTGAAACCGAGATAGTCGTTGCCCTGATGCGCTTTTGGTTCGTACCGCAACGCCTTCATCTAGACTCAAAGCGCGCGCGCTTGGGCGCCAATAACATGACATAGAGATGGTATCATACATGCCGCTAGTCCTGCTCTTATCTTAAAGTGAGGCTCTTGTGGATTCTCTTTCTACCCAATCGCTCATTTATATTACTGTGCAGAAATATGCCGCACAACCTCGGATAACCGGGTAAGTAAAGATATCTCACAAGCTTAATTAGTGTGTTCGCAGGATCAAATGATGCCATGGTTCCCCGCATCCAGCCTGTGTTACAATCATCTCAACTGAAGCCAAGCCGCATTAGGTATACCGTTTTTCTAATGGTGTCTTCAGTGAAAGACCACAGAGACATGATTTGTTTCGGGAACTCAGGAGATGCTTTTGCTGCTGATAACCTACATCATAGAATCAAAGGCCGCTATAGCGCGAACAAATATACTTCCTAACCAACGTGACTTAGCTTCCTCTTTATCTCCTATAAACCATCGTCGGTCCATACTACTGCATTCTCTCCAGGATACGAACGAGAAGGCTAGTCGCTTCGTCTAGGAGACTTCATCATAGTACAATCACTTTCGCGCTGTGGCGCAATTCAGTTGCCTTGTTATCAACGCAACGAATGCCAGGCACTCGGTGCGCCTGAAGTAGCACAGCATATGAACATTTGTTGACCCTATACGGCAGGTGGAATGGTGTGTTAACCGAAACAAATCCGAAGTCACCGGAGTGACCAGCGTCTCGTCGTTTGAGATTCTGTTGCCCTCAGAAGTATTGTCATTTACGCATTTTTTGGCTGCGACGATGACCGTTCTTCATGCTGTATATAAGCGTCACCCCGTCTCTTGCTATTCTCCAGGGCCTGGTGACTTCCAACGTCCTCGACATGAGTTTGGTGGGTGGTATAAATTCTTGTCCTGCGATGCGACTAACTAATTTTCAGACACTGACAATTTTGAGTTGGTCCCTCGAATCTCTCACTCTCTCACTCATAACGATTTTCACGTAGTCGACGTCGTTGCAAACGAACATGCGGTTCCCTCCAGTCTTGCGCACGTGGCAGAGGACATTCGCTGTCTGAGGTTCGACAACGAGATCTAAATACAGAACAGAAGGCAAGGACAGCGAAGACAAGGGCAAGAGGCGAAAGGCGAAAAAGGCCCTACATGTAAAGCCCATTCCACAACTTCTCATTCATTATTCAACGCGAAGCAATTTCAATTGAGGTAAGCTTTCTACAGTCCACTCCCTGCTATTCCATTTCTAGATCAACACATACAGGCGATCAAATAGAAATCGACGGCAAAATGTACACACTCGGGAATGACCTTGGCTCTGGAGCCTCTGGTGACACGATGTTCGAGGTGAGCGACACAAGGCAGTGGACAAAAAGTAGCAAAGGTAAGAAAGAGAGCCAAAATTTGGAAGAGGTCTGCCAGCTCATCACGAACGCCAACCACGGTCCTTGCGATCATGCTCGACATTGAAGACGGGAAACGCAAGAGGTTGTATAACTGGCACGTGAGGAAGAGCGACAAGAAGGGCGCGCAATGCAAGAGCTTCATGTGGGCTGTCCGAAGGCGATTACGGGCGAGGTGGCAGATATTGCTATTAAAAAGACCGATATCGTGAGTAGTACCGCACTTTTCCCAAAGCGACCGCGTTCTGGGACATTCAATGCAATCCTAGAAGTGACTTTTACAACAATCCTTGGCAGTGAAGGGACGCTTCAGTGCCTTTTCAAGGTCAAGTTGCCACTATCTGGAATTTATAAACTCTTGAAGTAATGCTACGACCTATCCGCTCAGGCTTTCTGTGTGATGGACCGACAGTTCGATATTGCGGCGTCGTCGAGAGGCTGCTCCTATTACCGGATACTTAAGATGAAATAGATAGTCAGAGAAAGCAAAGGTCGGTACAACAGATCAGGGCGGCGATGGTTGTGTGAGAATCAGAGAGATGCGAACTTCCGCCTTTTTTCCTACTCGACATTGATGCGAAAACTCTCTCTGCCCTTTGCCTCTACGTTTCCGTGGGTACCACATCACATCCACGCGATGGCTCTCATCAGCGCCGCCCGAGTGAAAGCGCGATACATGGTTGTAACCGACGAAGTCCCGAATAGACGACCGACATGGGCGAAAGGAGAAAGCAGCAGGAGCAAGGACTCTGATATCGAATCCGACAGGACTTAAGGTTGAACTCTTCAAAGTTGGCAGTATGATGATGGGTTGGTAACTTTACGCGCCAGACAATACGAGGAAGAATGTCGCCGCCGATATTACTTTGTTCTCATTGAGGACGCGAAGACCTCACGGGGTACCCGCTCAATCTATTCATTTGCCGTGGGACCAGGCTCAGTGCGCTTTCCCCCATGTCGTTCTAGTGTACGTTGCCTGATAACGACTCGTGATTCCAGTTAAGTGACCAGCCATTTACAGCGCGTCATTCTCGAGCGCTAGCGCCCCGATGCTACTCAAATGGAGAAAAGTGTTCACCTATCACCGGAGACTGTCTGATCATTCCAAACCTCTCGTGCCGTTCTGCTCTTGGCTGCGTCGCCAAAGAACGTACAATCAAGAATCGTTGTTCGCCCTATGGTACAGCTCTTCAAGTTACATCTACTCTCGAGATCCTAGTCTAATTAATAATTATTGCAAGCTGTCCAGTATATCGCGTCCTTGTTGTAAGCACCGTCCCCCCTCAATCAACTCCGCCGAACCGCCGCCTCCGACAGGCCGCAGTTGGTCATTGACTCAGCCGCCCGTCGCTTTCTTCACCGTCATCGCTCATGCCCGGATGCCAAACAAAAGGACCTCTGTTGATCCCGAGAAGTGTGGGTGCTGTGCGACGTTTCGATCTCGCTTTGTCTACTGGTTGAAGAAGGTATGACTCCGGCCGACAGTCATGCAGCCTGTAGTGGCGCCGCGTATTGCTCTTGCTGTTGAAGGCCCGTCCGCACTGCGGAAACGGGCAAGAGAATGCTGAAGACACGGCTTTCGTGAGCGTAGGAGCTTTAGATTCACGAGAAAACGCACGAGTTGCTCCAGAATGAATATTCTGGTGCACTTGCAGACTGCTTGGTCGATGAAACCAGTGGTGACAAATGGTGCATTGATGTGTCCTAGGTCCGGATCCACGAGGCTTCTTCTTCTTCTCTTCCTCACTTCGACGGTGTAGTGTGGGCATTCCTTTCGACTTCAGATTTACAGTCGGCTCATTATAAACCTGGAACAGATATTCAGCCTTTGTTCGACGCTCTTCATCGGGCGGGAACATACCAGGAAACATCTCGTTGATACTGGGAAGTGACACCATAATGATTTCAGAAATTCTTGTACAGCAAGGCGGGTGGGTCAATGCAAAGGACTTGCAGGAACGCGCTCGTCCTAAATAACGGGACTCTTATGTTTGATCACTAGGGTAACAGCCAGTGTAATTTGAACGCTTAGACGAGTACTCATGGTATGACGTTCGAGCCTTTGTTGATCAAAAAGTGCAGCCGTGATCTCATCTTTTAATTTTTGGAGTGTCCAAAGTTAACTTTCTGTCCAGTTGTCCGCTTGTATACTGGCTGCTACTCGTGTACGTTGACTGTAGGCGCCGTTTGGAACTAGGCAGGGCAATGCAAAAGTTGATTAGTACCGCAACGCGTTTGGCTTGGCACACGCCCAAGTGCGCGCGAATCTCATGTCCTTGAGACGGGATTGTACCCGTCGCCTATCCCCCTCTAGTTGTCCTTCCCTCTGATGTGAGGCTCTTACAAATCCTCTACCAATTCTTCACTCCATCTGAGCATACACTGCTCGCTCTAGCGAAAACGCGTCGCACAACCTCCGAGTGGACCGACGGGCGCCATGGGTGACGTTATTCTATAGGCCCAAATGCTGCGTTCTCCGAACCACGATGATACAACGGTTCCCGCATTTCCCGTGTGATACAGCCATCTCAACTGAAGTCAAGACGCTTTAGGTATGCATACTTCCTAAAAGGTATCTTCAATAAAATATAACAGAGAGTGTGTTTCGGCGCTCGGGAAATCTTATTGCCGCTGACAACCCACATCACAGAATCGAAGGGCGCTATGGCGCGAACAAATATACTGACATCTTCTTCCCAGCCAACACGACTCAATTTCTTCGCTATCTCCTTTAAATCACCGTCGGCTCATAGTGCTACATACTCTCTAGGATACGGACGAGAGCCTTCGTCTGGGAGACGTCATCATACGACCAGTTTCGCGCTGTGGCGCAATTCAATTACCTTGTTCCTTGTTATCCACGCAATGAATGTCAAGTACTTGGTGCAAATGAAACTAGAGCAGCATGCGAATTACTTGTTGACGCCAGACCACAGGTGAAAATGGCGCGTTGGCAAAAATCAATCCGAAAGGCCCGAGTGACTAACGTCTCTTTGTTTAGAGTCAGTCGCACTGAGAATAATTGACAATTGAACGCGCCGACTGCGACGATGGCCGCTCTTGAGGGCTGTATAAAAGTTTCATCTCGTCTCTTGGTATTCTCCAGAGCCTGGCGCTTTCCAACTTTCTCCACACAACTTTTCGTGGGTGCTCTCAACTTGTCCTGTGATGTAACTAATCGTTAAATCTCAGGCAATATTGGGCCGGTCCCTCAAATCGCTCGCTCTTCATCTCACACAACGAAATTAACGTACACAGACATGCGCCTCAACGCTTTTCTCGTCGGTGCATTGGCCTTTGCCCTCTCTCATGTAGCGGCACATCCCTTGGTATATTTCTCGCTACGTCTGACTATTTTCAAGGCCTGCTTAACGTTAACAATTCCAGGGAATCTCCACCAGTATTGAGCGCGCGGAGGACAACTTGAATGCATTCGCCCTTCGAGGTTCGACACCGAAATCCAAGGACAAGACAAAAGACAAGGACACCAAAGCCAAGGACAAAGGCAAAACCAACGGCGAGAAAGGGCCTAGTATATGTAAAGCCCCCTCCAAAAATTCTCGTTCACTGTTCGCGCGAAGCAAGTTCAATTGCGGTAGGTCTTCATCATTGACCTCGCTATCCCATTCTTACATCAACATATAGGCGATAAGATCGAAATCGACCGCAAAGAGTACACGCTTGGGAATGAACTTGGCTCTGGGGCATCCGGCACGGTGTTCAAGCTCAGCGACACAGTGAAAGGGCACGAGGCGGTGGCCAAGGAGTATTCCCACGTCGGCGAAGGAAAGAAAGAAAGTCAAAATTTAGAGAAGGTCGGCCAGCTCATCACGGACGCCACGCAGAAAGACGGCACTGTTTTTGCGATCATACTCGACATGGTAGACGGGAAACGCAAGAAGCTGTATGACTGGCACGCGTATGATTGGTTTGTGAAGCAGAACAACAACAAGGGGTCACAGTGTAAGACCTTCATGCGGGCTGTCCGGGAGGCGATTGCGGAAGAGGTGGCGGATATTGCGATTCAGAAGGGCCTCGTGCACGAGTACGTTTGTGGGCTCCTATTTCATGCTTGAGCTCATTCCTACAAATTTCAACAGTGACTTTACGAGTAGTGGAAACGTTCTCTTCGAGGGTGAAAGCGAAGAGGACATCAAAGTCACTCTCATCGATTGGGGCAAGACCGAGGAAGTCGCAGGAAGAAGCAAGGCAGATATCGTGAGTTGTACTGCATGCCGTCCCATGAAATAGTGAACTAATATTACGGTGTAGAAAAAGATGGCGTTAGCGAGACTTGAGGATAAGAGGTATCCTCTGAACGCTTTCAAGTCCAAGAGCGCTTCTCCGAAAGCGAACGCGTTCTCGGACATCCAGTGCGATCCTAGCAGTGACTTGTACGACAATCCTTGGCAGTGAAGGGAAGCTCCAGTACCTTTTAGATGACAAGTATCCAGTGTCTGGAATTCGTAACCTCTTGAAATAACGCTACAACGGCCTGTGCAGCGAGTCTAGAAGTTCGGTAAGTTCACTGCTTCAGGTGTGGTAGTCGAACAGTTCGCGATTGTGGCGTCATTGAGGGGCTGCTTCTACTACGGGATAATTCAGATGAAACAAAGAGTCGGGGGACAAAGCAAAGGTTGTTGCAACATATCAGTGTGGCGGTCGTTGTGAGAGAAGCGGTGAATCGGCCCGAAGTTCCGCCTTTTTTTCTCTTACTCCATTGTCAACTTTTTGCACAACATTACACGAAGACTTCTTCTGACCTTTGCCTCTATGCATTTTTGTGGATACCACGTCACATCTACGCGACGAGTCTTGACAGCGCGCGCGAGCCAAAGCGCGATACGTTGTGGGAAATCGATCCCCACGTACGATGTATCGTGTCACCGACGAATTTCCGAATAGACGACATTAGTCGACCGACGTGGCCGAAAGCGGGGACACTGATTTCGATAAGGGCTCGTGCGCTCACGTACTATCCAAGTTCTCCAAGTTGCAGTCATAAGGAGTCGGCCACTCTACATGCCAGGCAATGCGAGGAAGATGTCGCTGCCGATGATTACTTTGTTCTCATTGGGAATGGGAAGACGTCACTCAGAAACGTCGGTATCCGCTCAATCTATTCAATTGCCGTGGGACCAGGCACAGTGCGCTTTTTTCTTCTAGTGTATGTTGATGACTGATAACGACTCGTGATTGTCTTAACCAGCCATTTAAAGCGCGCCATTACCAAGGCAGATTTCTAAGCCTGTTCTTCCTCCACTACACACATGTCCTCCCCCACCGTTGAATATCGAAGGTTGGGCTCATGCGGATTGAAGGTCTCTGTACCTATCGTGAGTGAAGAACTGTGTCCGGTAATGCGAGTACTCATCATGGTCCTGAACAGCTCGGAGCAATGAGCTTCGGCTCCCCAGCCTGGATTGTAAGCGATAGTGAGATTGTAATAGATAACTCTTGATGTCTCTATAGGACTGGGTGCTTGACGCGGAGCAATCGCTGCCCATCCTAAAAGCTGCCTGGGACCGTGGAATCAACACATTCGACACAGCCAATGTCTACTGCAATGGAGAATCCGAGCGCGTTATCGCTAAGTTTGTCGAAAAGGTGTTACACTCAAGCGTATTTCTGAAAACATATATCTGATTTATTATGTCGATCAGTACTCCATCCCCCGTTCCGAGATTCTCATCTTCACTAAATGCTACGGTCTCGTTGCCAAAGAGATTGGAATTCGCACCGTCTTTCATCCAGAGATGAAGAAAACCAGGGACTATGTCAATCAGTCGGGTCTGTCTCGTGCGGCGATCTTCAATGCTGTTGAGGCTTCACTGGCTCGGCTGAACACTACATACATCGACCTGCTTCAGATTCACCGCTTCGATCCCGACACGCCCATTGAAGAGACAATGAAAGCCCTTCATGACCTTGTCCAGTCTGGCAAAGTGCGATATATCGGCGCGAGCTCAATGCGTGCATGGCAGTTCTCGTTGATGAACGAAGTCGCGAACCGTCATGGGTGGACGGAGTTTGTTAGCATGCAGAACGAAGTATCACTGCTGTACCGTGAAGAGGTTTGTTCCTTCAGCACTAACTATTCGAGATCTCCTCTTATCGGGTATCCTTCAGGAACGGGAAATGCTTGCATACTGCAAGTTCAAAGGCATCGGCGTCATTCCGTGGGGTCCCCTCAACGGCGGTGCTCTTTCACGACCAGTCGATCGCACGAATGACACTTTGCGTGGTGCTGCTAAACCACCGCTGGAGGGACCGGACAAGGTCATCATATCTCGTGTAGAGGAGCTGGCGAAGAAGTATGGTAAATCAATGACGCAGGTGGCGCTCGTTTGGGCAACAAGTAAAGTGACGAGTCCAATTGTTGGGACATCGTCGCTGCAGAGGTTGGAAGAGAATATCGATATCGCGTTTGAGCTGAGCGAAGAAGATATCAAGTATCTCGAAGAGCCGTAGGTGATCTTCCCACTATCAGTGATTTGTATTCTGAATCGGTTCAAATAGATATGTGCCGAAACCTGTTCGTGGTCATGCTTGAGTTTGGATTCGAGTGACTCAGTGAAGGGGACGTAAATCATTTGGAAGGAGAGTCATGAACCACTGTATGAGTATTACACAATTGCGCGCGCAGTTTTGTTGCTAGTAATGTAAACCTCTCAAATCCACATACCTGTTTAGCCGACGGCAGGTGGCATTTCGGGTAATTTCGTTGCAAGTCTCACCGAGCCACGACCTCCCTTCAACTCATCAGATCCAGATCTGACCAATTTTCAGACGCGTAAGCGTGTTCAATCTCTAAACTACGCTTCGTTACTTATAGATCTGATATCCGACTTGGCCTGCCCGCAGTGTGGCTATGTTCGCGAGTCCGCGTTTTCTCCTTCTGGGGTTACTAGCAGCCGCGTAGAGGCACTCCTCCTTTCAAACGAAGCGCCCATTGCACAGGAGCGAGACGAACTTCACTCACGGCTCGCCTCCGGTACAGCGTATATATCCTTTCTCGAGAAGCGAATCGAGCGCACTCGGGCTACACTCGATATCCTGCAGGCACATCTTGCTCGTGTCCAGGAATGCACTCGGAAAACGAAAATCATCTTGCATCCTATTCGTACCCTTCCATCCGACGTCCTTCGCGAGATTTTTCTCGCGTCTATTGAAGGTGATGTTCCACCAGCGCGGTCTTCGGTGGAGTCGTCCAGCATGAAAAGCATGCAATGGGTCGTGTCCCATGTCTCTTCTTTTTGGCGCGAGACCGCGTTGTCTACTTCTCGTCTTTGGTCGAGACTTTTGACTTCCAGGACATTCATGGCTGCACAATCGGTACGGAGCGCCCTCCTCATCGGTATCCACATCAACCGTTCGCAATCTTTTGGCCTGGATGTTATCATAGCCAACCGGACGTCATGCAACTTTTCCTGTCCCACAGTCATGCCAATTCTTCTTCTCAGCGTACCCCGCTCTTTCACTTTCAATTCCACGAAATCTCTGTCTTCCGTGATACACATCACTATTTCGAGCGACTGAAGCATCTATCTGACTTTGACTGCCTCAAACCAGATCGTAGCCACACTCTTTGGACACAATCGTGGCTTAGAGTCCATAACGATGCACTACATGCATGGCTTGTATGAACTGTTACGCGTGGAACGTTTCGGAGGAGTACGAAAATTCGTCGGTTGTGGTGCCGACTTACGCACTGTTATTCGACTTTTCAAGGCCCTCCCTCATCTGCGGCGAGTGGTATTGACCGACTTGGACTTGGGAACCGACCGTCATATGCGGCAATATCCCTTGATTTTGCGAGATATCCGAGATCTCTATCTTCAAGAGAACCGCGTATATGGCTATGGAGTCATATCAGCTATACTCTCGTCTATCAGATTGCCGAATGTTGAAACGCTCAAGCTAGACTACTTCAACTTGGAAGACCAACTTTCGCACTCACAATTGTCGGAAATTACAAGTGGAAAACTTCAGCATCTACATATCATCGTGCACGTCGGCGGGAGACAGTCGATATTGAACCCGCTCATAGCACTCTTGCACAGCTCACTGCAGATCTCAACGCTTATCCTCGGATTCAACCACGAATCAGATCTGGGACCGGTATTCTCTGCACTCATAAGTAGTGCCCGATGAGCGAGCTGGGCACGAAGTTGGTCTTCCTATGTTGGAATGTTTGGAGGTTGAGGCGGAATGGGGAGTACAGCCAGGTGCTGGTTTTATTTCGATGATTCGGTCGCGACGTGCAGGACAGACAGGTGTCGCGCTGCTTGGGACCTGCATTGTGAAGCATATTGCTCCCGATGGGCTCGATGAAGAATCATTCCATGCTTTCAACGATTTCTGTGAAGCCGGAATGGTCGGAGGGATATAAATATAGTGTTGACCTATTTGGAGCTAACAGTCCAGCTTTTCTACAACCATTCGCTCTCTTGCTCGCATAATTATGCTGACATTCAAGACTGACTCAACTCCAGCAAAACTCCGTGTCTCAGCCGAGATCAGGGTGATCATTTACGCGACGCGTTATTTGTTTGCCAACAGCCTCGGCCATATTAAATCGTTCCACCTGCCATTCGTTTTAAGTTTTTCACATCCCACCATGGTTGCGAACGACAGTCCTGGGATGCGGCAGCGAACAAATGGCAAGGCCAACGGGGCCACCGTCGCTGTGACCGACGTGGGCAGAAAAATTGATCAGAAATTGGATCAGCATTCAGAGTAAGTCATGTTGATGTCGACTTTGTTCACAAAATTGGAAGGAGCTTCTCTAGGTACGAATTTGGTGGTCCATGGGGCGTCTTGGCCATTATGACTGGCTTTCCCTTGCTCATGTACTATCTGTGGGTCTGTCTGTGGTTTTACGATGGTCAATTAGTGCACCCAACCTCAATGGACGATATAAAACCGTTCCTGTTGCGCATTTGGAACCACATTCGCGAAGTGAGTGACTCGGTGATGGGTGCTGCCGCTACCTAACACCATATAGGATGCCAGTCCCAATCTTTACGCGTGGAAGGTGTACTCGGGCAACATTTTCTTCCAGCTATTTCTTGCTGCGGTTATTCCAGGATTCCAACAAGAGGGTCTCCCCGTGCCCTCCCTGGGTTACAAAACTTTGATGTACAACTGCAACGCGCTCCCGTCGCTCTACGCCACCATGATCACTGCTGCCGGTTTGCACTACACGGGTGTTTTCCGTCTGACCGAGATCATCGATAACTACGGTCATCTCATGAGTGTCGCCATGATCTGGGGCTTTGCTGTCTCATTTGGCATGTACTTTATTGCGGTCGCCACTGGAACGCAGTTACGCATGTCCGGCAACTTCCTCTACGATGTCTTCATGGGCGCCTCCTTGAACCCTCGCATAGGGAGTATCGATCTCAAAATGTGGGCCGAAGTGCGCATTCCCTGGGTTATCGTGTTCTTCTTGGCAGTCTCCGGCGGTTGCAAGCAGTACGAAGAGCTCGGATATGTGACGCCTGTTGGTCAAGCTTTGCAGTTTCATTTCAGCCCGTCTCTAATGTGACTGTTTCCCAGAACATGGCTTTCATGATCCTTGCTACCTGGTTGTATCTGAATGCCTGGTAAGCTTCATCCCTCGGCTTGTTCGGTGTCTCATCAAACATCGCAATAGTGGCAAAGGAGAGGAATGTATCCCACAGACCTGGGATATGTATCACGAAAAATGGGGTTTCATGGTCATCTTCTGGAACTTCGCCGGTGTCCCATTCGTAAGGCGTTGTCTATCCTTCAGAAAGTTCATCCATCAACGCTTGTTTCTAGTCGTACGTTTACTCGGTTGTCTATATGGCATCACACGATCCTTCGAAATATCAATTCTCGACGCCGACATATGTTATCCTGTATAGCACTCTCTTGGCTGCTTATTTCATGCAAGTATTTGTCTTCAACACCGTGTTGTTTAACTTATCACCAACAGTTGGGATACTGCCATGGCGCAGAAGAGTCACTTCAAGATGCAGCTCCAAGGAATTACTGAATTCCGCAAGGCCTTCCCCCAGTTGCCTTGGAACACCGTAAAGAACCCAACATTTGTTCAGACCGCCCACGGGTATGTGCAGTTATCTTTGACTGGTCGAGTCCTTTGATGATTTACTCTGTTAGCAACCGCCTGTTGACGAGCGGATGGTGGGCCTACTCGCGTAAACCTGTACGCGATCCCTTTACTTCGTCTGCGATGTGACGGATTTTGATTGTTTCCCTATAGAACTACGTCGCCGACTGGACTATGAGCTTCACATGGGGAGCTGTCATTGGCTTCGCAACTCCCATTCCGTACTTCTATTCGGTCTTCTTCATAACTGTCTTGATTCATCGATGTGGACGAGACTTCGAGAGGTACGTCATTTCTTCCTTCGATATTCATGACCTCACCATGTTTTTAGATGCTCAGTCAAGTACGGAAAAGACTGGGAGCGTTACTGCTCAATAGTCAAGTACAAGTTCATTCCCGGCATCTTTTAGATATATACCAACTTAATCGCATACCTTTACGGGGAGACGCTTTGAGAAACGCTTTTACCGACGTCTATCAGTGCTACTTGCAGCAAAAAACCTTAAAAAAGGTTTCATACCGCCAGGTAGCCAATGATTCACATTACCGTCTACGCGTTATGTCACTGTTGGGTGTACTCCAAAGACGCTGTCAAAACATGCTTCTCTCAACGAAGACGTTTTTTTTCGACATGAGCATGGGTATCGCTGAATATTACTGGTTCAGAACAGGAACCGTTCACGTTGTTCGCATGTCAAGTGATTATCTGATAATTCTTCGACCGATTGTCACTGAATGTTATTGCTTTACTGTACTTGCATTCAGAATCCTGTGTCACTGTACCCCTCCAAGATGCCAGGTTTAGCGTGAGATTCGACGTGATAGATAGAACTGAAAAGTCTATTCTGGCGGTCTACAAAAATCTGCTCTATTTCAGACGGCTCCGAATTTGGAAAAGAAAGAGGACCTTCGGGACCTGGCGGACCTGGTCCTGGTGACGGCGTGACGGCATTTTGATTTTTCTGATTCTCAAGGTCAACTGCTCGATCACACGATCTACTAGTTCTGCGTCTTCTCACCGTGCTGCGAGCCCTATGCGAGGCCGTTGAAGTGTTATCATCTCATTTACTGGTCGTCAAGGCAGAAGATGGGCTGCGCGACAGATGCGTCCTATTGTAGTTTTAGGTGGGGGACTACTGCTGTTGTTGCAAGGTACGGGTGGGAACTGTCCTGGAAGCAACCCATCGAATCTTCTGAGAATTAGCATCTCAATGCGTACAGAGCGGGGCCGTGGGTAGGATATACCTCGGTTGTTAGACCTGGTTAAAAGAGGGCCTTGCTTGATCAGGGCTAGATTTGAGCGCAGGATACATGACGACCCCGGCAGCCGAGCCTCTTTACAAACTTTCACCACTCTGCTTCCTGTAGTTTTCTTGTTTCTCTTCTTCTTCGCAGAGGCTGGCCTCAATCCCCAGTAGCCGACCATGACTCTGTGGAACGATGCCACCAAGTACTTGCGGATTGTATGTCTTCGCGCGTCTCGTTCGAAGTTTTGACTCATGATAACCAGGTCGCGCTTTCGTTCTTTGTATACGACTGGCTCTGCACTCTACCTGCGGAAATAAGACTATGTGCGTCTACTACTCTCGGAGAAATATGTCATTAGTTGACATGTTCAACAGACAAGAAACAGTCGGGGTTCTTCCGAATGAGTGCGGCGTGTATCCTCCTCATCCTAACTCGGGTACGTACAGTCCAAGAACACTTCAGCGTAGCTAACTCTCTCTAGTATTTGGGACTCATTGCGTTGTGTCTCAATATCGCGGCGTTCTTCTCCCATGAGTTCACGGACGAAGCGTGCGCCGTGTTCTACCGATTTATGCCCATAACGCAGTGCTTTGCGTCATGGGCCAGTCATGCGGTTTTCGTCGTCCGGACTTCAGCGATATGCAATAAAGATTTCCGGACGACGATGGGTCTTACTGGATTCGCGATCATCGTTTCTGGCTTGGAGATGTTCGCGCAGTTGTATTCATTCCGCCGATACAAGGCAGGATCATCGGGGAACTGCCTTATCCAATACAGCGACGATGTCAATGTCAGCTGGCTTTATTATCTGGTAAAGACTTTGTGTTCTCGTTCTAGGCGCGTACTGAACCCGGCTTAGGTCTCATCGCTGTTTGACCTGGTCGTAGTATTTCTGACCTACCGAGGTCTCTCCCTCAACTACGATGCCCGGAAGAGTAACAAATCAGGCTTCAGCAGCGTGCTTTGGAACTCCTCTCTCCTCTACTTCGCTACTACCACCGTCTTCAATTTGCTGAACCTCTCCTACTATGCGGTGTACCAGAACAGTAACGCGACTGTGCTATGTGCCATGGGAATTGCACTCACGAGTATGATGAGTTCCCGAGTCAGTACGTACCCCCACTTCGTTTTTCTGTCACATGAGCTGGTCAGCTAAACGCCAGTGCAGTTCTCAACCTCCACGACTATGTGAATCGCCCGATGAGCCTGACAATGACTGGCCTAAAATCGTCCCATGCTTCTAGGCCACCTAGTCTGTGCCACTCACAGTCGCAGTCTGTGAACTCTAGTGCTGGTCCTGTGTCACCAATAAGTCACGCGGTAATATTGGCCTCTTTCCTTACGTGGCGCATGGTGCTGACACTGGGCTTCCTTCCTAGCATAAATCGTCTTTCCCCGCCATAGCCGAAGAGAGCGTCGGCAAAATCGATCGTGAACTTCCAGAGTTACCACAGGATGCCGCCCTCCGTGCAGCACCTTGGGAATCCCACTGGATCCGCCAACCCCCAGCAGCAAGGGCCAATCTGATTATGTTTGAACTTTGATCGGTTCCTTCGAGCGTCAGACACACACACACACCTTTGGACATTTCTCTCCGTCTGACCGCAGTATTGCATTTAACTATGTTAAATACCTGTCTCTATGTCAGAGCGTGTTCATGACATCCCTATATCTATTCGTGGATCTGTGTCTGGCATAGAGTTTCCGCTTCCGTTCCTTTTTTAGAGCTTCGAGTACTCCGTGAGCATTTAGAAGTGTCTGTTGTACCGATTAATTTTGCAAGTTGAAGTTGTTGGTTTACTATATGTTGTTGGAGCAAGTTGGCGCAGCGTCGACTAGGAACTGCCAGATTTATTCCGACTGACACAGAAGCTTTTGTTCTGACAGTCGCGCAGCGCTTCGCGCACGCTCTCCGAACATCGCACGACTCCAAGCCTGACGTCGAGGATACCATCTGCTTTATCTGAACAGGGCTCGTTGAGGACATTGCCATTGGCTGAACAGTATCGGTACCGAAGGGCAACGAACATATATCGATACTCTGACCGTCTTTTATATTGACCTTCTCTCGAACATCATGACGAACAGAAAGAACCACACCGTGTCCGTTAGGCGTATCGCTGGGAGAAAAAACACGACCATCCCTCATGGTCAGTGAAGGGTGCCTAGATCCACTGTCCCTGCTGCTCGTGACCCGGCCATTTTCCGACATGCCTTGTCCAGCTGAGCGCGCACGATGAATTGTTTCCTAGCGGGCCGGAAGATGGAGGTCGACCCCCACGATCTCTTGAAGAAAGCATTTCACAGCAGCTCGTAATCGGATGCCGCCACAAAGAGGCGCTTCTGAGAGTGATAGATGAAAGTAATGTCCTGACCAACGTGTCGAGATTTTAATAAACAAGATACAGATCGGCAGGCATGTCAGCTATGCGAGTGCTAAGCGTTCCTGATATACTATCTTTCATCAGGTTTCGCTTGATGCAGAGTACTTTGCTCGGATAGACGGAATAGAGTGTCGAACAAGACACCAGGCAACTGCGAACTGACTCTCCGCGCATCAGAGTGATCCCAAAGAAGAGGCATCGTATACCAGAACAGTAGAGCACCCGAGGAAGTTTTTGCCCATTTCTCCGCAAGGTTTGCTGACGCTTAAAGAGTCCATGCGCGATAATCCTCATTCTGAGCATAGAATTGAAGTTCTCGTGGCCGCTAGAAAATCATAATAAGCATATCCTAGCGAAACATGCATGATAGCTCACCTATGCAAGTCGGGAATAAACCACCGCATCACGTGTAAATCAACGAACAACATACAATTTTCAGCATACAAAAACTTGAACGAACGTAACGATGCAACCATACTGAACGTCCAAATGCAAAATGGTAATACCACAGGCTGATTAGGTACGATGAGGGTATGCATAAATAAATACATGCCATATGCACTATTACAAGTGGATAAGTAAAAACGACAGCATCATTGCCACAGGCCAAGATATGACCCAGCAGAAGTCACCATGCGCCCCATAATCGTCGAGCCTTCACCCGTCAAAGACCCCGAAGATACTCTTCGGTGATGTGAGTGCTTTGACGACGGCGATTCCCCGGATGGGCGTCCAGTAATGGGACGAGATTCAACGACCGGCGCCGCAGCTTTAGCTGACGTCGACGATCGCGAAGTCAACATGCGTTCCGGTGAATTGGCGGGTGTCGGCGTTAACGAAGGCTCTCTAGGCTCCTCAGTAATCGCGAAAGCATCCACACTTTGCGTCGGCGTTTCACCCTCGGTCAGCGAAGAGCCCGCATCAGGACTCACGCTGCTCCCACTGTCACTGTGCGCTCCTTCCCTCGTCTCCGTTTTCTCTCCTTATGAGAATCCTTGTCGGCACGTCCATTTGCGTAAACCCCTCCAGCAACAGCACCAATGCAGCCGCCATCAGGTGACAAGCTTCCCATGGGAGAGGTCGAGGAACCACCCATACTCCGTGATCGTTCACGATCCGAAGTCCACGCC